>JAJOOF010062935.1:0-91103 GCA_029582545.1 Solanum lignicaule | reverse complement strand
CCTCCATGCAATTATGGTTCACTAATGAAAATCATAATTCTTGGCCATAGAGATTTCAAGAAACTAATTCAAGAATCTCAAGAAAGGTTTTCTTGACCGTTTACCTTCAAGCTAGGGTTTCAAGGCTTCTAATCAAGTTCTTCTTCAAGATTCATCAAGATTCTTCAAGAACCTTGTTCTTCCAGGTATGTAAGGCTATTATAGTGTTGGACTAGTTCGTCCTCACGCCCTACATCTACTTTCAAATCAGTAAAAGAGAAATCTAGGATTCTACCGCTAGATTTGAGTATTCTTGAGATAAGTTGATTTGAGTTCTTGAGTTCATGGTTGTTTTAAAAATTCTATTCCTAATTATTGAGTTTCTATATTTTTATTGAGATCCTTGAGTTGATTGGTTCATGTATATTGTAACACCCCAAAAAAATTTTGAGCTAAGATTCGAACCTTTTTCGTAGTGAGTAAGTTTTTAACAAGGAATTTAATTTTTTTCCTAAGTGTTAAGGTCACTAGATGTAGCACCTTAAGTTCCAAGAACAACCAAAGAGAAAAGCATTCAAGTCATTCCTAAGTTTTTCCTAAGTTTTGGGTCAACTTCAAATGACCAGAACTCCTAGTACAAGATGTGTTAGGTGATCTAGAAGATGGAAAATTAAATCCCTTCGAGTCCTCTTCCAATGCCATCGAGTTTGCTAAATTTTGAGCTCTAACTGAAAAGTTATGACTGATTTACTAACGACGCACAAACCTGGCAGCAGCTCCGCGATGGCTCCGCGTTACGGAGCCAATACAGGCCTCACTGCCTGGTGAAAAATTATTTCGACTCCCAGCTCGTGTTATTTTTTTCTTAAAGGGTATTTTGGTCCTAAAAACCCTTAGGAGGTCATCTAAATTGCCCTAAACGTGTAGAAAATTAATTTTTCAAATCAAATTCTCTCATCCAGTCCTAAAATTCTACGCTCAAGGAATTCAAGAAACGCTAAGGCTAGGGTTCATCTTCCCAGATTTTCCTTCAAGTTCTTCAAAAAGATGATTCTTTCAGTTGTGTAAGCTTCCATAGTGTTGAGTTTGTTCACCCACACGCCAATCATGTTAATTTCAGCGTTAAATTCGTTCTAGGAAGTTGAAAGTATTATGTTCTTGGAATTGGCTTTAGTTCTTGAGTTTAGATGAGATTGTTGAGTTCTTGATGAAATCATGTCGATATTAGAGTTGTATATGAGTAGGTTCTTGTGTTCATGTGTTGGGTATCTAAATCTAAATAGGGATTGAGAAAAAGAATCGAATTTAGGTGAATTGAGGTTAGAAAACAAAGAGGGAAAAAGTCAGGCGAATCTGGCACCTTGCTCCGCGTTGCGGACCTGTTCTATCAGTGTGAAAATTTTCTCTCCGAGTCGCGGAGAGGACGCGGACTTCACTGTTTCAAAAATTATTTCGACCAAACATCTTAATTCATCTCTGCGTCGCGGACTTGCTCCCCAGACAGTGTTTTTCAACTATTTCTCAAGTTTAACTATCTAAAAACACTCCTAAACATCGCAACATCTTTCCTATAACAAATCACAACCTTGAATTCATAAATCAAATTAAAGGTAGAGTTAAGAGTTACGTTTTTGAGAATTCTTTCGAACATTCTAAGAAAGTCCCTTTGAGTCCTTTTGTGAAGTTTTCTACAACTTCTAGTAACTTGTTTCAAGACTCGAGAAACTGAGTATGAGGATGAGGAGAATGTATTCATGTGTCTACTTTGTCATCATGAGATCTTTCATACCATGAACCATAACTCTTGAATTCATAATTCCCATTCAAGAGAGAGTTAAGAGTAGAGTTCAAGGAAGCCTTTGAGTTCAATTGTGAATCCTTTGAGATCTATCATCGATTTGAGCTAAGTTTTGAGGAAGTATGTATGAGAATGAGAAGAGTCATATACATGAGTTCCTTATTGATAGTTTGACCCTTGAGTCGAGTCGTTCATGCCCATAACTTCCGCATGAACTCCATCAGTTGAGTATTTTTTAGAAGAGTAGTATCTTCAAGTTCTAGGTCTTGAGTATTGAGTTCCTAATCCCCTTTGAGATTATATTTCTAATCATGTGACTATTACATGTCACCCATGAAGTCCTTGAGTTGAATTGTTCATGCCCATAATTCTGCATGAACCCTATAAGTCGAACAGTCTTGAGATGAGAAGTATCTTTGAGTCTTTGAGTTGAGTAGTTCATGCTCATAATTTCGCATGAACCCTCTGCGTTGAGCATTCTTGAAATGAGTAGTATCATTGAAGTTCTTGAGTTCCAAGTATTGAGTTCTATCTATGGTTATTGAAAACTTTGCATTAAGCCGTTCACGTCCATAATTTAGCATGAACCATATTTTAAGAAGTCTTTTACAAATGTTTTAACTTTGTTTTAAGACTTAAGCTTTGAGTTGAGTAAAGAGTAAGAGTAAAGTTTATTTTCTTTAAAATTATATATGGAAACTAAGTATTCCCAAGAGTAAATGTTTTCACATTTAAGATGAGAGAAAAGTGAGATTTCCAAAAGAGTTTTGAGCAGTTTGAGTACCATCTCTTTTAAGAGAAATATTTTAGAGTAATTATCTCAAATAAAAAAAAGCTTATGTTTTTAAACATATGAGCTGCATATTTTGGGAGTAGTATTGAGCACCGATATGGGGACGAGTTTGAGTTCAGATAAATCATGTCTCCATAAACCATATAGCCATCATGGGTAGTAAATGATCATACTTTTTAGATGATTCCTTAAGTGCTTTTAGCATAGACTAGTGGATCCACTTAGTTAAGACATTCTATATGACGGCAAAGTATAGGACAGTTCTGGCAGCGTGGGCAAGACGATGTATCATCAGTTAGGCTCATAGTGGTGGTTGTCGGTTAGAGAAACTCCCACAGAGTTATATTATATTTTATTATATATAAGTTGAGTTGTTGTATTCTTCAATACACTGAGTTGATTTCTATTGGTTTAAAAGCTTTCCATATATTGCATGTGTATTGTTGCTTTATATTGAGTTGAGGTCTAATCTCTGAGTTGAGTATCTTATTCTTGAGTACTTCTAAGTTGAGTAAGTTCAGTAGTTTTGAGTATCCTTGAGTATTCCTTGAGTTGAGTAAGTTTGAAAAGAGGTAAGTATATTTCCTTTTTTTTCCAAGTTCAAGCTTATGTTATGCTTTAGAATTCCCCTTACATGCTCGTACATTCCACTTACTGAGCTATTTGGCCTGCATCCTTTCATGAAGCATATACAGGTATTCAGGGTCATTAACAGGAGCTTTGTTGATACCACATGCAGTTCGAGTTAGTTATGGTGAGCCTCTTTGCTTTCAGAGAATATCATCTAGCTTTCAGTTATATCAGTTGTTAGGAAGTCGTGGGTTTTGTCCCGACTTCCATCTTTGTCATTTAAAGGCTTCATAGATAGGCAAAAGAGTTTCAAAAGTCTATTAATTTATTTTATTAAATGTTTTAAATACTTAAGTTGCCTATTTTATGGCGAGTTGAATAATTTATTTTATTCAGAGTTTTTCATTTGAGTTAAAGCTTTGTATTTGAGTTTTCATGAATTTTTATTCAGTTTTTAAGCTTTTGTATGCTTAAGTTAGTCTTCTGCTTGTAGTCAGCCAGGATGAGAGTTCGCTTGGAGACCAACAATGGTTATCGAGTGCCGGCCACGTCCAGTGTGTAGACTCAGGTCATGACAAACTTTGTATCAGAGCACATAGTTTAAGTGTCCTAGGATGTCTATGAAGTCGTGTCAGTAGGTTGTCGTTTATGGGTGTGAGGGCCCCACTTCTATAAATGAGGGACTACATGCATTTAAGAAAAGTTTCCCTTCTTTCATACTCTTAATCGTGCAATAGAGCTATGTCTTAGAGATTTATTTATACTCGTGCGTTTCTCACAATTCATTCGACTACCCATCATACTAGAGGTGGTTGAAAAGTAGAGTCAATTCTTTATCAATGAGTTGTTGTTAGCAAGAGTTTCGAGAAAGTCATGAGACTCCATAGGGGCTAGAGAGAAGCCCAAGAGTAAGTTAAGTGTTCCGTTTCAGAGGAATGCACACATAATTATATGAATCGTGCATTTGAGCTAAAAGTGAGTTGTACTCTTTTCCCTAAGTCATGTTTCAGCTGAGATCCTTTGAGGAGGTATGTTTAGAGCTTTGGTAGTATTTTCTCCTGGAAGGGTAACATGAGTTACGAGATCTTGAGCAGTAGTAGTGAAAGAGCCCAAAGTTAGATGAAAGTATGCAGAGGTTTAGTAATCCAAGAAAGGGAGATAGTGATAAGGCAAGCTATGTTATTATAGTCATGCACCCAGTAAGTTATTGATGAGGAGTTTTTTCTTATGGGTAGAGTAAGAGTTGCTAGTCAAGAATAGATAGAGTATATATTTGTCAACGAAAATATAGTTGATGTCGATGTGTTATCGCATTAGAGGAGGCTAAATATATGTGTGGAATCAGATAGCAGAGTACTCATGAGGTGATAGATCTAAGCTAAGCTTATGATTTTGAGGGAGAGCCCATAATATTCAAAGTGTTATAGAACTAATTAGGCGTTGATGTATAGTGAATGAGTGAATAGTACTCAAGTTGTGAAGGGAATGGTGATAGTAAATTGTAAGTATGAATACTAAGAGTTGAGGATTGACTATTTGTCATGAATTTTTAGTGGGAGAATGATTATTAACTTTGCATCTAGTAGTTGTAAGTTAGTATAGTAAGCGAGCAATCATATTGATATTCGGGTTTACTCATAAATATTAAGCTTGAATTTGAGATGAGTGTCATGATAAAAAGAATGGCAAAATGAGGGTGATGATGTTAGTTTTGAGATTTGATCTAGAAGACTTGACATAGAGTGGGTGAGGAATGGTGGTGATAAGCTGCAATAAATATGAGTGGTACAAGTGAGAGTCCCTAACCTTTAGATAAGGGCAGTGAAGTGTGGTTACGTCACAAGAGCATTAAGAGGTGTACTGAGAGGGTATGTAATCAAAAGAGGTTAAGAGAAACACCTTAGAAAGAGGTCTTAGTACCTACTTATGGAGAGTTCGGTAGTCATCAGATAAACTTCTCCCAAGTGTTAGAGTAAAAGAGGATGTAGACCAGTTTAGAGATGTGGAATAGGTCCATAGCTTTCAAGTTCCTAGCTTTAGACCTAAAGGGGAGATGATAAGATGAGAAATCAAGTCAAGTGTTAAGAATTTATTATGGAGCTGGTTAGTAGGAGTCCATGGAGTTGTTAGAGTACTAAGATTGAATGTGGTGTTGTTAAACATTAGGTGGTTCTTGATATGATCCCAATGTGGTGGTAAAGAATAATAGTTTTGGGATAAGATTCCCTATAGAGAGGTATAAAATCCGAACTTAAGGATTTGGGTTAAGCTTGAATATAGTAAGAGCATACCATTAGACTCAGACCTTAGTAAGAATAACCCCGTTCCATACCTTGTCCAGCCGTCATTCGAGGACGAATGATCCCAAGGGGGAGATATTGTAACACCCCAGAATTTTTTTGAGCTAAGACTAGAACCGTTCTTCGTAGTGAGTAAGTTTTTAACAAGGAATTTAATTTTTTTCCTAAGTGTTAAGGTCACTAGATGTAGCACCTTAAGTTCAAAGAAGAACCAAAGAGAAAAGCATTAAGTCATTCATAAATTTTTCTTAAGTTTTGGATCTACTTCAATTGACCATAACTCCTAGTACAAGATGTATTAGGTGATCAACAAGATGGAAAGTTAAAGCCCTTTGAGTCCTCTTTCCAACTCCACCGAGTTTGCTAAATTTTGAGCTCTGAGTGAATAGTTATGACTGATTTACTAACAACGCACAAACTTGGCAGCAGCTCCGCGTTACGGAGCCAATACGGACCTCACTGCCTGGTGAAAAATTATTCCGACTCCCAGCTTGTTTTATTTATTTCTTAAAGGGTATTTTGGTCCTAAAAACCATTAGAAGGTCGTCTAAATTGCCCTAAACGTGTAGAAAATCAGTTTTTCAAATCTAACTCTCTCATCCACTCCTAAAATTCTACGCTCAAGGAATTCAAGAAACGCTAAGGATAGGGTTCATCTTCCCAGATTTTCCTTCAAGTTCTTCAAGAAGATGAATCTTTCAGGTATGTAAGCTTCCTCCCGGTTTCTGATGCTCAAATTTCACTTGTTGGCAATTTGGAAACTTAGCCACAAATCCCACAATATCCTTCTTCTTCTCATTCCACCGATAGACCTCCTGCAAATCATGGTACATCTTGGTGGCTCTCGGGTGAATGGAATACCGAGAACTATGGGTTTCAGTCAAGATTTGTTCCCTTAAGTCATCAACATTTGAAACACATAATCGACCTTGGTATCTAAGTACCCCATCTCCCCCTTGGGAGAAAGCCTCAACGGACTTTTTGAGCACCACTTCTTTCAATTCTACCAAAGTCTGATCAAGACATTACTTAGCTTTCACATCACTCACAAAAGACGATTTAGGACCATTTTGAACCATAACACCACCCTTGGTGGAATCCACTAATTGAAAACCCAAACGGACCAATCTATGTACATCTCGTAGTAATTCCTTCTTATCGTCATCAATGTTAGAAACACTACCCATAGAGAACCTACTAAAAGCATCCGCTACTACATTCGCTTTACTGGGGTGATAGAGAACACTCATATCATAATCTTTCAATAACTCAAGACACCTACTTTGGCGAAGATTCTAATCTTTCTGATTAAACACATATTGCAAGCTCTTGTGGTTGGTGAACACATCTACATGAACATCATACAAATAATGCGTCCATATCTTTAAGGCACCGCCACCGCTAATTCAAGATCATGGGTTGGATAATTCTTCTCATGGACCTTAAGTTGCCTTGACCCATAGGCAATAACTCTCTCATTTTGCATAAGCACACATCCAAACCCAATTTTCAAGGCATCATAATATACCACAAAACCATCCGTCCCTTCTAGTAAAGTCAAAACCGGGGCTGAAGTAAGTCTATCTTTCAACTCTTAGAAACTCTTCTTACATAATTTGGACCATAAAAACTTAGCCTTCTTTTGAGTCAAAGCCTTCAATGGAGAGGCAATAGAAGAACACCTCTCAACAAACCATCGGTAATAACCAGCCAAACCTAAGAAACTTCTAATGTACGATGGTGATAGAGGTCTAGGTTAACTCTTGACCGCATCCGTCTTTTTAGGATCTACCTCAATACCCTTACTAGAAGCAATATGACCAAGGAAAGCTACGGACCTTAGCCAAAACTCACACTTGCTAAACTTTGCAAAGAGTTGTTATTCCTTAAGGATTTGCAACACAATCCTCAAATGATTAATATGGTCATCCTCACTCCTTGAGTAGATCAAAATATCATCAATGAAAATAATTACAAACATATCAAGGTATTGTCTAAACACCTTATTAATCAAATCTATATGCCGCTGGAGTATTAGTCAAGCCAAACGACATCACCAAAACTCATATTGACCATATCGGGTTCTAAAATCTGTCTTCGGAATATCATCTTCTTTCACCCTCAATTAGTGATAACCTGATCTAAGGTCGATCTTAGAGAAGTAACTTGCACCTTGGAGTTGGTAAAAAAACATCTATCCTTGGAAGAGGATACTTATTCTTAATGTTCACCTTATTCAATTGTCGATAGTCAACACACATTCGGAGTGAACCATCCTTCTTCTTAACAAACAAAACTGAAGCACCCCATGGAGATACACTCAATCAGATGAAACCTTTATCCAACGAATCCTTCAATTGATCATTTAGCTCTTTAAGTTCTACCAGAGCCATTCTATAAAGAGGAATAGAAATAGGTTGCGTATCTGGGAGAAGGTCAATACCAAAATCTATTTTCCTTTCGGGAGGAATACCGGGTAAATAATCTGGGAACACCTGTGCATACTCATTAACAATGGGAACCGATTGAAGACTACGGGTTTCAGAGCCTAACTAAATGCTACAAGTAACCCTTAGAAATTATTTTTCTAGCTTTAAGATAAGAAATAAACTGACCTTTCAGCATATAATTTCTCCCTTTCCACTCTAGGACATGCTCATTCGGGAATGGATGCTTGACTACTCGAGTTCTACAATTAATAGAAGCATAACAATAGTGCAACTAATCCATCCCAAGGATGACATCAAAATCTAGCCTATCAAGCTCTACCAAGTCAACAAGAGTAACTATGTGGGATAAGGAGATGGGACACTTTCTATATACCCTCTCAGCCAACACAGAATCACCAACAGAAGTAGAGACAGAAAAAGGTTCTAACGACACTTCGGGAAACACATTAAATCGCATAGCCACATATGGTGTCACAAAAGACAAAGTAGCATCAGGATCAAGTAAAGCATATACATCCAGTTGGAAAATTTTCAACATACTCGTAATCACATCAGGAGAAGCCTCTTGTTCACCTCGATCTGAAGAGCATAAAACCTATTTTGCTTAGGAGAATTAGCACCCAAACCACTTGGGCTGGATGAAGGAAAAGGTTGAGCCCTACAAATATTATCTCCCTCATTCTTAGCAACCGAAGGACAATCCCTTACCTCGTGATCCGTCTAACCACAACCAAAGCAAGCATTGGAACCCGCTAGACATTTACCTTCATGCTTTCTTCCACACTTAGTACAATTAGGCATAGAAGACCCATTACAACCTCCTTGAGGTTTAGAGTTAGAAACCCTTTCATTGTTGAACCTTTGGGGAGCCTTAGAAGAACCTTTCCCGGAAAACCTTTGTCGAAACCTTGACGACCACATCCACTGGACCTAGAGTATGAATAGTTACCATCATCCGTTCTTGAACTCTTTGATTCTCTAGACCTCTCTTTGAGCTTTTCCTCTTCAATTTGTTTGGCATGGACCATTAGATGAGAAATATCCACATCATGGACAAGCATAGCCGTACGACACTCTTTTACAACCAATTCGGACACACCCGAAATGAACTTGCTCATCTTTTCCCTAGAGTCAACAACTATAGAAGAAGCATACTTAGAAAATTGAGTGAATCTCAAGGAATATTCCTTCACACTCATATTTCCTTGTCAAAGATTAATGAACTCAAGCACTTTAGCCTCCTTCATCTCAAGGGGAAAGAACCTATCAAGGAAAGCAGGCTTGAACCTTTCCCATTCCAAGGGACCCTCATCCACCGGTCTTGCCTCCTTCTATTGGCTGAACCAAATTTGAGCAGCCCTCTTAAGTTGATAAGCGGTTAATTCCGCCTTATCCACCAGAGTCACTCCCATGATAGCCAACACCTTATAGACCTTATTAATGAACTCTTGAGGATCTTCCTCAACCTTAGAGCCATAAAATTCCGGAGGATTCATCCTTATGAAGTCCCTCACTCTTGATGCCGCTGTACCCATATTTGGGTTCACGGGTTTTACAACCTCCCTATTGGCTTGGGCCGTCACATATTGAGCAAACACTTGAAAAACCGTTCTAGACTCAACATTTGTTACTTGGTCAGCAAAAGGGTCAACCGAAGCTTGAGGAGGAACTCCTTGGTTAATCTCTTCTCCTTCGGTCCTTCTTGTAAAAGACCTTCTAGTAGTCATATCATGTAGACCATCGGGTAAGGATTAAGAGAAATACCTCATAGAGTTAAACTCTATCGCACGACTTAGAGAAATGAATAAGTGAAGTTTCCTAAGCATCTAATAGCTTCTAATTCATAAATATGGATCGCTTCACACTTATGAACAAGACTCTAATAGATGTGGTTTTGACACATCCTAGAACCATTCTAAACCTTGTGCTATGATTACCAAGTTTGTCACGACCC
Source organism: Solanum lignicaule (assembly GCA_029582545.1). NCBI lineage: Eukaryota > Viridiplantae > Streptophyta > Magnoliopsida > Solanales > Solanaceae > Solanum > Solanum lignicaule. Next base: position 81,259 of record JAJOOF010062935.1, on the reverse strand, counting down.
AGGGGTACCCCCTAGATGTAACATGGCATACAAGACCCCGAGAGGCCTCATATAAGCCACTTAGCTTCCATAACATAAGATAATATAAATGAGCGGAAATTTAAAACATTTTTCAACCAACATCAAAGTTTTATATAAAAAAGTGGAAGTCTATTACACTTGTCTCAAGCCATCTTAAACATGAATATCTTGGGACACATCCCATACAATAATGTTCAAAACATAAAATGAAAGAACATAAGAGAAATGATGGCCAAATTCTTGAATGCTACGAGGACTCACCAATCTTCAAGTCTTGCTCTACTAAGATCCTAGCCACGGGGAAGAGAGTTGAGATCATCGGATCTTACATTTGGATAAGATATATAAGCAGAAGTATGCGTTAGTAAAAATATGTACTCAATATGATAGCTAGCGTAAACATCAACATAAGCGTAAGAGTTAGACAATAAAAGTAATAAAGCATAATCAATGCATATTATAGTTCATATCAACATATGAGGAATACTTCTTGAAGTAACCTCGACTTATCCTTAGTCAAGACTTGGGTCATCCACCTCTAATCAAGCATATCATGGAAGGCAACTTAAGCAACAATCCAAATTTATCATCCATCATACATAATCTAGCTTATCTTTTATAAACATGGGGAATCGCCTCTTTTCCTTACTACAAAGGAGCATGGGTAGTCGCCTCTAGTCCTTCTTAACATATCGATCATAGGTACTCGCCTCTAGTCCAACTTAACTGATGGATCATGGGTATTCACCTCTTGTCCAACATAACATATGGATCATGGGTATACGCATCTATTCCAACATAACATATGGATCATGGGTATTTTCATCTTTTCAAACATAACATATCGATCATGGGTATTCACCTCTTGTCCATTTATATCTTAAGAGCATGGGGAGTCGTCTCTTGTTAAACTTTAAGGAATAAGGGTAATCACCTATTTATTCTACTTCATGGAATACGGGTAATCGCCTCATATCCATCTCATTTGGATGTCATGGGTAATCACCTCTAGCCGTATCAATTTCTAAGTCATTAACATTAGATTCATTTTAAGTGAGCAATTCTTTCAACTTAGAATCATTCAATGAGAGAAATAATTTCACATTCATAACATAAACAATTCATGTGGGAACTATCCCTTCCACAACAATTACATCAATAGTCAACAATTTACAACATAAGCTTTACTCTCAAAGCACTATATCTTATAGTCATTCTATATACTCAATCTCAAGCAATTCAAAATCATAATAATCTCATAAGCTTCAATATCAAAGTAATTCAAATCATGATTCATCATACAAGGTTCAATTCTAATGTATCTCATCAATCCTAGATTGAATACATCTAAACCCACAAATTCTCCTTTCATGGCATAAAACCTATATTACATTAATTTCATCTTTCTAGACATGGGTTAGGAATGGGTACATGTAAATTCACCCTAAAAAATATGTAATTCTATCAATTCAATCATAAACAATCATAAACAATCATAATCCACTCAATTGAATCAACATTCATCAATACCCACAACATTGTCAGAAATCCTAACTCAAATTGGGGAATTTCATATTCTCAATTGGGAAAAACATAAGGACTCCATGGATGGAAGGAATCCATGGATGAAAAGTCATCATACCTTGATTACAAAGCCCACAAATGCTTGAGGAATGGAGACTTGACCTTGATCCTAGATCCAACTCTTTCTTCTTCTTCAACTTCTAGAGAGAGAAATATTTGAGAGGAAGACTTTGGGATTTCCTTTTGGTTTTGGAAATAATGACTTGAATGAACTAGTTTTAGGGTTGAAATCCTTTATATAGGGGTTTTAAACATAGGCAAAATAACGTAGTATCAATATGGAATAATTAGAAAAATACCCAACTACCCTTAAAGTAATTGTCAGTTGTTGACCCACGAACCCTACTAACGGACCGTCATGCACGGACGTCGTTGGTTGTCAGAAAGTTAGAGTTTGGCATCTTGGACCACGGATCGTGGTTTGACCGATGGTCCGTTGGTCAGGTCGTGGTTCTTAGACCTCTGGACAGACATGGGTGCCCAGTCCACAGACGAGGCCTACAGTATGTGGTTCTAGCCACAAGTTGTGGTTGGCCTCCGTGGATGGCACCTGTAAACTATGAAAAATCTGTTATGTTGCCCTCTTTCAAAACTGGGGTGTTACATTATATTGTTTCAAGTAAAGGTATTGAGGTAGATCCTAAGAAGACGGATGCGGTCAAGAGTTGGCCTAGACCTCTATCACCTTTGGAAATTAGAAATTTCTTGGTTTTGGCCGGTTATTACTGAAGGTTTGTTGAGGGGTTTTCTTTTATTGCCTCTTGATATATCATGAGTATACGGTATTTTTGATGTATTTCACTTAGAGTTTTATGTGAGTCTTAGGTTGTTTGTTATTAGATATAATGGTTTTTTTGTAATCTTTGCCAAAAATTGGTTCGAAAGCGATTAAGAAAGAAAATAACTCAACTGGTAGCAGTAGCAGTCGACGGAGCCAACCACAGACTGTAAGTCCAGTGAAGGGCCGTAGGTGCTGAAGTGTGGATGTGAGTTCAAGGAAGTCTGACCAAGTGTGGAACCACAGAGGCAAACGACGCCTCGTAGAGTGAATGACAGACCGTCCCATCATTTCAGATCAAAAAGTTGATTTCCGGTACTTGAACCACAGAGGGATAGGAAGAATCGTAGTCCAATCCACGGACCATAGATGGGACCATCGTGTGAAGACTCTGAATTTTTTTCCCAAGTACTGAACCACGGATCGTAGGCTGATCCACGGTCCGTAGGTCGGGTCGTCGATCGAAAACGCGTCTGACCCAATTTTCCTAATTTTGTTGTCTTGCCTTGTTTAGGATTTAGTTCTTATAAATACTCATTGTAATTTCTTTTTTTGGGAATTAGACCCTATTGGAGACTTTTGTTTTTGTCTTTTGGAATTATTTTGCAAACACTTTGGCACTTTAATTCCGGAAGCTAGTTTTTGCAATTTGCACTTCGAATTTTAATTCAAGATTTTGGTTTTCATCTATTCTAATTGTAAGTTCATGATTTATTTTTGTAACCCTAATATGATTTGTTAATTCTCAAGCATGAGTAGATAAATCCACAACTAGGGTTGTGGGAACCATAAGCAATTAACAACGTATGAATAATAATTAAATAATTCTTAAATAGTGTTTATGCATGTACAGTTAACCATTTCGTTAGAAGTCTTTTTAATGTAGGCCAACTTTAGAACTCGCCTCGTTCCTACTTTCCTTACTAAGGGGGTAATGAATGTGAAAAGGATTAAACAACGGAGATTTAGGTAAGGATTTGTTGCTATCTAATAGTCTGACTTTAATCAGTTGACTTGAGGGTGAATACCTAACTCAATTGACACAAGAACTAATCCAGGGTAAAAGTAAGGGTTAGTAAAGCACACACACGTAGACTTACCAACTTGCGAGGTGAAAGTTCCAACTTGGATTACCAATAACTTAGGGATACCTAACTTAACAGGATTGCATGTCAAACACTAGGATATAATTACTATTATTAGGAATACTGCGTTAAGAGCTTATGGGGAACACATATACCCTAGTTTCCATATTATATTGATATCATAAATTGTGAATCTTGTTTACTTGTTACTTAATCATTCAACTCAACAATCTGTTATTTTATTTACAAATCCCCCATTTTGTTACTTTTCTCGGTAATAGTTTGACTAATTGGAGATAATTATAAGTTAAGTATAAGTCTAAACCATATTCCTTGTGGGATCAACCATAACCTGAAAGTTAGGTTCTTTATTTGACAACGACCCCTTTTTCTTTTTTCAAGAGGTGTAATTTGGGCGTATCAAATTTTGGCACCGCTGTTGGGGAATACAATTTTTAGATTAAACTAACTACATTGTTGAACTTTAGTCAAGTATTTCCTGATTTAACGTTTTTCTTTTACTTTCTTTTCCACAGGTTTCAACTCTAGTGTATGCCACGTACACATAGTCTAGGAAATCCCCTCGCCCTACAATCCAGAATTAAGGAGAACTTGGAGAAGAATGGTCGTAAGAGTGTAAATCTCGAGGTACATAATGATCCCATTGGAGAGGGTCAATGGGATGGAGCTGGTCTTCATCCTCTTGAAGTTGTAAATGTACCCGCTCAGGTTCAGGGTGGTCATCTAATCAAAAATGCAGAAAGGGCACAAAACCATCCGGCACCGAGGTTTCACGATAACTACAGGGTTGAATATGACGTGATTGGATCAACTGTGGCTATTGTTCTCCCTCCACTACCTCCAGGAGATACATTTGTGGTGACTAATAATCTTATACAAATGCTTACAACAAGAGGGTTGTTCGCTAGGTTACCTTCGAAAGATCCTTACGCTCACATAGCTAAATTAACAAATGTCTATTCGAGTAGTGTGGGATGAACGGACTTGGATATGAATATTATAGGTTCAAGAGTATTCCCAGTTTCATTGACTGGTGATGTTGCTGTGTGGTTTTCTGAGCTGCCATACAATTCAATATACACATAGAACTAACTGCACAAGGTGTTAATGGCAAAGTACTTTCTGGTGTCCAAGAAGTTGAATTACAAAGATTAACTGAATAATTTCATGGCACTACCTAGAGAGTTGGTAGGCAGTTCATGGGATAGGTTCACGTGATTCATGAGGAGTGTTCCGAATCACCGCACAAATGATGAATCACTGAAGGAGTACTTCTATAGAGGACAGGATGAAAATGGAAAGGTTGTGTTAGATACTATTGCTGGAGGATCTTATGGTGAGTGCACTTTTGAAGAGATTGCTGAAAAACTTGAGAGGATTTCCCAGAACAATAAAGCATGGAGCACTAGGAAGGAAAATATTGGTAGAAGCACGATTTTTGTCCAAACTGCACCAAGTCAATAAAATGATGATATTCATGAAGAGATGGCTCAAATGAGGAAAAAAATTGTCTTGGTACTAAAACATGTTAGTGGAAGTGCAGAAAAAGTGAATGCGGTAAATTATCTAACTAGAACTCCACCACTGCCAGTTGGGGAGTATTACTATGAGGAGGATGCGAATTTGGTTAATGATCAGAAGGAGGGAGGGGTTTCTTACCCAACACCCAAGGTTCCAACTTGGATAATTTGCGCCAAGCTCAAGGAAACAAAGGTCGGAAGTATGGAAACTACAACCGTGATGGAAACTATGTCCGGGATGGGAACTATAATCGTGATAACAATTACAATCGGAACAAGTATGGCACGAGGAATGAGAAGGTTGGGCCCTATGTTCCACCTTGTAATAGAGAGGCTGGTAGCAGTATGACTAACATTGAAGATATGATGCAGAAGATGATAAAGAGATTTGATGCGATAGATGAAAATGTGAAGGAAATGCGAAATGATCTATCTTGAATTGGTCAAAAAGTTGATGCCCATGCAGTGTCGATCAAGCAACTTGAGCAAAAGTTTAGTCAGTTGTCTGCTATTGTTAACCCACGCCAGCCTGGAACATTTCCTAGCAACACCATCAAAAATCCGAAAAGAGGATCTTGGAGATTTCACTATTCCTTGTACCACTGGGATATTACATTTTGCAAAAGCTTTGTATCATTTGGGTGCCAACATTAATTTGATGCCATTGTCGATTTATAAGAAGTTCGGTTTAGGAGCTCAAAAGATGACTGCGATGCATTTACTTATGGCCGATAGAACTGTGAATAATCCTATTGGAGTGCTCCAAGATATCCTTGTGAAAGTGGAGTCATTCATCTTTCCAGCGGACTTTGTGATACTAGATGGTGAAGTTGATTTTGAGGTTCCCATCATCTTAGGGAGATCATTTCTTGCTACTGGGTGTGTTTTGGTCGATATGGAGAGAGGGCAGATGAAGTTTAGATTAAACAATGAGGAGGTGTCTTTTAACATTTGTAGGTCTATGAAGCATGAGAGTGATCTTAAGTCAATATCGGTTGTAAATCATACGGTAGAGTAAGAATCTGAAGTGTCCATTAAAGAGAGGTTAGGTGTTGAGGCGCTAGCAGTTGTGATGATGAATTTTGACCGTGATGGTATTAAGTATTATGATGAGCTAGGTGTTGCACTTGATAGGTTCGAGTTTCGCTTCAAACCAAAATGGTTGGAATTAGACATGAAGAATCGAGACACCCCACCTGCAAAACCGTCTATAGATGAGCCTCCAAAACTGGAACTTAAGGCTCTTACATCCCATTTGTAGTACGTATTCTTGGGGCAAAATAGCACTTTTCCAGTAATTATTGTTGTTGATTTGAGTGAAGGGAAAATAGAGGCCTTGGTATCGGTGCTGAAGCGGTTTAAGAGGGCTATAGGATGGACTATTGCAGACATCATTGGGATTCTATCGGGCATTTATTCTCACAAAATCCAACTCATGCCGGACAGCAAGACAAGTATTGACCATCAAAGGACACTGAATCCCCTCATGCAAGAAATTTTGAAAAAGGAGATCATTAAGTGGTTATATGCTGGAGTTATATATCCTATTGTTTATAGTAGTTGGGTTTGCCCAGTTTAGTGTGTGCCAAAAAAGGAGGAATCACCGTGGTTCCCAATGCTAAAAATGAGCTTCTTCCAATGAGGCTGGTGACTGGTTAGAGAGTGTGTATGGACTACCGCAAGTTAAATGCATGGACTGAGAAAGACCATTCCCAAAGTCGTTCATGGATTAGATGCTAGAAGGTCTCGTTGGTAAGGGTTAGTATTGTTTTCTAGATGGGTATTCAAAAAACAATAAAATCTCCATAGCCCCGAAAGACCAAGAGAAGACAACCTTCACTTGTCCTTATGGGACTTTCTTCTTCAAAAGGATTCCATTTGGGTTATGTAATGATCTAGTGTGTTTTAAGCGTTCTATGATGTCGATATTTTCAGATATGGTGGAGGACATAATAGAGGTATTTATGGATGATTTCTCTATATTAGGTGACTAGTTTGGTGACTGTTTGACACATTTGACTGAGGTACTAAAACGATGCGAAGAGTGCAATCTTGTGCTCAACTGGGAAAAGTGGCACTTCATGGTGAAAGAGGGGATAGTTCTGGGTCATCGGATTTCATAGAAAGGTATTGAGGTTGATACAGCTAAGGTTGAGGTAATAGAAAAACTTCCACCACCCATCTCTGTAAAAAGTGTTAGAAGTTTTCTTGGGCATGCAGGTTTCTACTAAAGGTTCATAAAAGATTTCTCTAAAATTGCACACCCATTGTGCAATCTACTCAAGGAGTGTATGTTTGATTTTGATGAGGCTTGTCTGAGAGCATTTGGAGAGTTGAAAGAAAAGTTGACTTTGGCACCTATCATTATTTCACTAGATGAGGGACAACCGTTTGAAGTGATGTGTGATGCAAATGGAGTAGTGCTTGGTGTTGTATTAGGATAGAGGCGAGAGAAAATTCTACATCTTATTTACTATACGAGCAAAGCTTTGAATGATGCTCAAAAGAACTACACTGTGATTGAACAGGAACTGCTTGGTGTGGTTTTTGCATTCGAAAAATTTAGATCCTATTTGCTTGGTACTAAGTTCATAGTGTATACTGACCATTCTGCATTGAGGTATCTGATGGCTAAAAAGGATGCAAAACCAAGATTTCGAAAAAGCAAGAACTACCAATAAATCCAATACTGGTGATTGAGTTTTTTTTATGTTTAGGGTCTTGACTTCATAGGTCCGTTTGTGAGTTCGAATGGGATGAAGTATATTCTTGTGGCGGTTGACTCTATATCGAAATGGGTGGAAGCAGTCGCACTTTCAAACAATAAGGGAAAGAGTGTAACTGCATTCCTGAAAAAGAATATCTTCTCCACATTTGGTACACCGAGGGCAATCATAAGCAATAAAGGTTCTCACTTTTGTAATAAGTTTTTCAAGGCGTTGCTTGAGAAGTATGGTGTTCGCCACAGTGCATCAATCCCTTATCATCCGCAGTCGAGTGGCAAGTTGAAGTGTCAAATCACGAGATAAAGAAAATTCTTGCAAAGATCATAAATTCCAACAAAACTGGTTGATAAAGAAGGCCTGATGATACTCTATGGGCTTTTCGCACTACATTCAAAACTCCCATAGGTATGTCCCCCTATCAACTTGTATATGGGAAGTCTTGTCATTTGCCTATAGAGCTAGAGCATAAAAGTGATGTGGGCACTAAAGAAGTTGAATTTGGATTGGGACGCCGCATCGAGTCAAAGAATGAATGAGATGAATGAGCTTGATGAGTTTTGCCTAAAAGCATATAAAAGTTCAGCCTTGTACAAAGAGAAGATGAAGAAGTACCATGATCAGAAGATCGAAAAGCATTAATTTGCTTCCGGTGATCAGGTGCTATTATTTAACACAATGTTGTGCTATTTCGTGGCAAACTCAAGTCTAAGTGGACCGGACCATTCAAAGTAACCCAAGTATTTCCACATGGAGCGGTTGAACTCGAGAACAAAGAAGGAACAATGTTCAAGGTGAACAGTCAAAGGATAAAGATCTACTTAGGGAAATCTGAGAGTGTCAATGAGGTGATAGAGGAGTGGGGTCTTGATGAAGTCTGATTAATCAAGGTGTATGCGTCGTGTCGCAACATTAAATCAAGCGCTGCTTGGGAAGCAACCCAAGATGTATAATCTAGCCAACTATAGGAATTTTCTTTTCGATATAGGGAGTTTTTCTTAAATTTGTAGTTTTCTAGATAGATGTTTATTAATTTTGAGTTTTAATGTTGGATAGATAATGATAGAATAGGGTCCGTGTCTAAAAAAATGTCCAGAAAATATACAAAGAGAGTCCTAATGGTTGCTACGTGTGTAGGGAAGAAAAGACAATTGTGCAGAAATTAAGCTAATGTAGTGGTCTACGGGCCCCATCAACGGTCCGTCAGTCAATCCACAAACCATGGATGGCCTCCGTATATCCTAGGTATGTGTTCTAAATTTTACTAAAGGTTAGAGAACCACGGTACCCATCGATGGACCGTAGGTTGACCCACGGACCGTTGACGAGGTTTCATGAGTCAAAGTGAAGGTTACATTCAACCCAACCCGAACCCCATTGAAAATAAAAACTCTTCATTTTAAATACATCCCCACAGTTCCCTCTTTCCCCCAACCTTTCTAAAACCGTTACTACACCCAAAAGCACCCATTAAACTCCTCCATTACATCAATAAAATTCCCCCGTCCATTTTCTCTTTCATTTTCCCCAAATCTCTCCCAAACTTTTCTTTAGTTTTCCTCTCCAAATTCCTCTCGTCCACAAGATCATTCAAGTCTGAGTTCGGTGTCACGTTGGATCTTAGGAGAACAGAAATCCCCTCACTACACACTCACCAACTATGCTTACTTATCAGGTAAATCAACTTCACCAGAACTGTGAATTTCATTTCATTGTTTAAATTGGAAGTTACAAAGTTGAACTTGACCTTGGGTAGTTAATCATGTGTAAAATTATTGAAAGCTAGTTCATAGGCTACCCTTGGAACGATGGTATGTGAGTGTGTTGTTCTTTAGATTACATAATTGGGTTTGACAGGTCTAGTTGAATGTTTTTGACTTATGGTTTCGATGTCTCTGTCTTGAAAATCGCATTTTGCATAATCGAAACCGTAAGGATGATGAACAACCACATAATATGTTGAAATATATGTTTAGACTTAGATTAGTTGTTGATTGTTGAGTTTAAAGTGTTGAATTAAAAATTGGGATCACAATGTCTGGCACAACACTGGTAGACAACCTCAACCCACGCACCGTAGGTCTACCTACGGACCGTATGTCGTGGTCCATTAATAGACTGAAACCAAATAATTGCTGCTAAGTTGTGAACCACGGTATGGACTACAGTCAATTGTTCCATCGACAGACCGTTCTGAACATCCGTGGTTCCAACATCAAATACCTAAAATTTGACTCTCTGACCTATGGAGGGGACCCACGACTTGTCACTCCATCGACGGCCCATAGGTGCGCAACGTAGGTCAAAAGAATTGCTACTGTCTGCAAAAAAAATTAATATTTGTCTAGGTCCTAAGGGGGTTCTAAAATTATTCCTTGGTTCTTTTTGACTTCTTGAAATACTAACTAGTCTTCCACAGGTACGATGACACTAAAACAAGCACCCGTGTACTCCAAGAAGGGAAAGTCCAAGTTTGTTGCCCCATCCCGAGGCCTACTCAATGATTCTAGTGGGGACGAATATGTCCCGAAGACCAGCAGAGGCGCTCCCACTACCCCCTACCACATGGAGCAAGGACAGGCAGGTCATCACATCTAGTAACGAGGTCGAGGTCACTACCCCATAGTCTGAGGAGGGGGCCACACCGGCAGGAGAGTCCCAGTTCGGCTCAGAGTCGCATTCTGTCTTCAGTTCCAGCGATACTTCTGCTTCTTCATTCAATGCCACTAGCACGAGAGATGTCAAGAACCCACCCAGCACGAGAGTTAAGCCAGTTCACAGCGCTATAGAGCTGAATAGGTAGTGTGTTGAGGGTCAGTTCCAAATTTACAATGAGGGGCAGATTTGGAACGACCAATTGATCAGGCCCGACCATTACCTAGGAGCGTCGGGTACTTACTAGAAGCCTTCATATTGTGCCCACCATTGAGGATTTATTCAGGAGTCACAAGTGTGATTGGATGGCACGAAGCCCGGGCAAGTTCAGTGAGGAGATAACTCGAGGGTTCTACACCTCCTACGCCACCACTGTCCGACATACTATCCCCAAACGGGCGAAGCCACTAGCTCAGCCTCGACTTCAGGCCACATTGGTGCGAAACTTCTTCGTTAAAATCTCCAAGGCTACTATTCGTGTAATGCCCCAGAAATTTGTAGACTAAACTAGAGCCACAAGCTAGGGTTCTAAGGCTTGATATTTGAGTAATAGAGTTGTAGATGAGACGTTTCATAATTAGAATGAGAGGTTTAGTGGATGAACGTCAAGGTACGTGTGAGGCCCTGAAGTTTAGAAGGTCATCTATTGATTGGTATAGGGCTGCAAGGGCAAAGGCTAAGGCCAAGGGGGTAACGCCTTAGCCAAGGGTAAAGGCTGCCCAACCTTGGCCTAGTCGGCCTCAAGACCACAACCACTTTCACGGCCAGTGGTCTTTACCATGGACCGTGAAGACCCCTTAGCCACTTGGGAGGCAAAGCCTTGAGGCCAAGCTACTGCCCCAAGTCCACGAGCCATTTCACGATTCGTGGTCTTGACCACGGTCCGTAGAAGTGGCTGTGAAGATGCCTTAGCATTTATTGGCTTGTCACATTGAGGAGGGCCATTGGTCAAGGGACCACAGGCACCACCACAGGCCGAGTTGCCCTTGACGGACCGTCCAAGAGGGTGTGATGCCTAGATGGGGCTGCCTAATTGAGGGGTTTTTAAGTAATTACCTATTTAATTAGTATTGTGTGGGGGTCATTTTATATGGGTTTTATGGACCTATATATCTAATTTTAAGTCATAAAACACCCCAAATCAGTCCTTTCTCAAATATTTCTCTCTCTAGAAAGAAACCCCATTGAAGAAGATAGAGCTTGAAGCTTGGATCAAGAACAAAGTCCATTGTTGAAATATTTCATTAGGGCTTTGATTAAAGGTATATTTAGATTTTCATCTATGGGTTCTTCCACCCATAGAGTCCCCTAGAAATCCCCAAGATTTGTGAAGAAGAACCCCAATCTAGGCTAGGGTTACTTCCAATGTATGGGTTTTAGATGGGTATGATTCCAAATGGTTGGATAATACTTATATATTATTAATTTAGTGTTGATTCATGATATTATGAAGAATTTATGTGAATTCCATGATTAACCCTAGAAATCAAAGTATGTGGGTTTATGTCTTTTGATGAGAAATTGGTAATTCTTGATAGATCTTCTAGAATTGTCATCACGCATAGAACTTATTCAAGAATGGGATTATGAAATCATGAATTGAACTAGATCTTATTGAATGTGATTGATCTTGACTTGTGATGATGGTATTGAACCTTTAAGGTGAAATATGGCTAGAATCACCTAGTAATTAATAATGTGATTGAATGCCTTGTAACTTAGGTTCATGATATGCTTTGATGTTGTAGAATTATCAAGAGTGAAGACTCATAGTCATGAAGGTTAATCACTAGGGTTTTGAGAGTAAAGCCAATGTGATGAACTAAAAGTATTAAGGCTTTGAGAGTAAGTCTAAAAGAGAAGTAAAAGTCTAATAGGTACAATTATGGTGAAAGTCCTACACTCACCTAACCTACCTTATGAATGTTTGAAAGTATGAAGTAATAGAATCACTTGAACATGGTTTGGTTTTCAAGGACATCCTTCCATGAGTTATAAGTGTTCCGCAAGGCTTAACAAGTAAACCTTAGGTTGTATGCTTGGCTCCAAGTGGATATTGAAGATGAGATGGAGTGTCACACAAGATAGGGTTCGGACTCCAAGAAGAAAGGAGAGCCACAACTAGTTGATGTGAGGACTATCCAAGTTAAAGGGGGAACTCTTACGTAGTAGAGTGTGGGTTTTCTCAAAGTTAGGTATCATGAGATGGAAGCCTTCACGTAGTTGAGTTAAGGTTTCTAGTAGCAATCTCCATATCCAATGAACTAAGACATGCTTGAAGAAGCATCTCATTGTGTTCTAAAGCATAATTGAACTAAGACTTACTTAGTGAAGTATCTCATAGTGTTCAAGAGTATGAATGGACTTAGACATGTTTAAAGTAGTATCTCATAGTGTCCATGTAAATGATGAACCTAGACATGCTAAGAGTAGTATCTCATAAGGTTCAATCTAATAATCAACTAAGATCTACTTAAGAGAGTACCTCATAGTGTTCTAAAGTTAAAGAGAGGAACTAGGTTCCAAATCAAGAAGTATTAGTATGAGGACCTAAAAGTAGTACTTAGCATGAGTAGTATTATTGGAAGCAATTTGTGCATTGCACAAGTATGACTTAGGGTCATTCAAGAAAAAGTTCTTATGAGTGATGTGTTTTAAGATAAGGTTGTGCTATAGTTGCCTTCCATGATATGTTGACTAAGGATGGTAGTTCCCTTGTCTATATGAAGTAAGCTAAAGAGTGAGACTAAATGAGGGTAAATATGACTATGTTGACTAATTTGACTTCAAGATGATAATTAAGTTCTAATTAGTCATAGCTATAAACATTATCGAATATAAGAATACTAAATCTAAGGGGTGAAGCAAGTGTCATTTAACAATGGGGGTTTGTAACAAGTAAGCAAAAATTAGAAAAAACAGTGAAAATAAAGAAAGATACTAATATTGAGATGGGATTATTGTGATGTGATAGGAATACGGAATAGACTAAATCATTAGGTACATGCTCTTCGTAGTAAATTCATTGAATATTTGTGACTATGCTAGACTATAATGGGGTTAAATTATCTCTCGAGCAACTTACCCCGAATCAAATGGGTTCCTCTCGGACACCCACTTGCCGCATGAAGATCAACCTCCGCCTTATCCCACTCACTCTCGAGCTGAGTGTGTAGGGATAAGACTAGGGTTCACTCTCTCGAGCTGAACCTCATGTCGACCCACTCCCACCGGCCATCAATTTAGTAGTCTTAGTTTTACGATCTCTCTCTCTCGAGCAAGCCAAAAACACAAACGTGAAATCGTATTTGAAACTACAATTTCATTAAGTTCCACCACGACTACTAAATGAAATCACATCAAAACAACAAATAAACCACTAACAATCAAGACCCAACAGATAATCTAACCCATATTCACTAAATCACACCCCAAGAATTGGGGTTTTAGCTAGACATGCTAAAGATATAGAAATTTATACCAAAATGAGTTTGCATTCAAATGGGTATGAAGATTTAAGTCTCTAAACAAGACAAGAGTGAAGAATCCACAAGACCCAAGTCCAAAATCTTGGAGTTGAAACCCTTTGAACCTTCAAGTTCTTCAAAACCCTATGCAAACTTATAACTCAAAAATAGAAGCCAAGTCTGAAATATTACTGTTCAAAGATAAAAATTCGATACTAAAATAATAATTCTCAACGAGTATTTATAGTTTTAAAAAATATGTGCTGCAGCGGATCATTCGGCGTCGTTAGTCGAGATCATCGATCAACTCGGTGATCCACCTTTTGGTAGGTTTCATCATCGTCTTGCTCTATCCTTCAACATCGTCGTATTTTGGATCATTGGGCAACATAGTACTGCTTCGCGGGACTGCTCGGTGACACGCCGACTTCTCCTTGTCACTGCTGATTTGATCCTTTCCTTCAGGGCTCAGCACACTGGAACAAAAGGTGAGACTAAGATCTTTTGGCGATTCGTCGAATGGGTTCGGCGATCCGCATATCTTCATTTCTTCATTCTTTTCAGCTGCCTTTGTTCCTTTTTGCTAAATAGTGTCCATGCTTTCCCTCAAACTCCAAATACTTAAAACTTAAGGATTTTCATCAGATATTGAGACAAAATATGAATTTGAGGACACTAATTCTATCAAAATATAGCCCTAAATGAGTCCAATTTGTGGACTCATCAACACCCCCAGCTTAAACTTTTGCTTGTCCTCAATCAACTCAAGCTCAGCCGTTCAAAAAAGAGGTCTCGAATAGTGCTACACAAGACTCAATCATGAATGCACACAACAAGACTCAAGTTACTTATGCAAATATCAAATGTGCACTCAAAGATTCAAGTTGTGACTCACCAATATCAAAGAATCTCATGCTCGCAATACTTGCTTCAAATGCAAGTTCAAGCTCAACCAAAGTGTTCAAATGCCCTCACACAAGGAATGATTCCAATTTCACACACAAAGGTTTAATCATTTAAAGTTCCAGAATCAAATGCAACGCTCACTCTCACAAGGAAGAACACAATGCATGCTTTCACCCATAGGTTTTCTTGTATTTTCCGATCAATAATTGTTTCAGCTCACTCAAGATCAAAAAGGTCTTTTCAAGGCTTGTAATGGGGTTGAGTGCAAAGGTATGGTCATTTAGGCTCAGTGACTTTCATCCTCATGAAATATGGTACTCACAACACTTCCTTTCCTCTTCTTTCATCATTATCTTTAGTGCTCATAAGTCATCCTATTATTCACTTTCCATGGATTGTTTGGAAACCCCATTTTCTTTGTATTTTCACAACTTTATTCCACTTTTTTTTTTCTTTTTCTTTCTTTCTTTCCTCTTTTTTTTTGTATGGAGGGGTTCCATTTTTCTCAAAACCATGGGTAAGAAGGCCTTTCTTGTACTTCTTGATTTACCCTTTCTTTTTACCACACCCCCAACTTAGGCTTTTGGCCTAAGTTGGCTACTTAACTAACCACAACTTCATGAGGATTATGGGTAATGGATACATAAAGGTTATGTTTGCATCAAGTTTCTTCCAAAGAAAGGTAAGGTTCAAGGGGTGTTCAAGAGAGGTTCACACACTTACAAGGTAGGCCACAAAAGAGGTATATATCAAATTGGCTCACACTCTTTAGAGTTGCCTAAGATCATATCAAGAGATAGCCTTACCTAGTCAATCGAACCAATGGGGAAAATTCTAGGATCTATCATACATGGTTCAAAAGTAAGCTCATCACACTAGGCATTGACACTACAGTCAAACAAGACTCCACACTTTCGCTAGTGTACAATGGTCATCACAAGAGAATCAATTTGATACTTGGCTAATAACAACGAGATGCAAAAAGTTCACATATTGCCTATGCAACTTCATTTGGCCTCATCATAACCGTACATTCATGTTTGTTCGATTGAGAGCACTATTTGAGTCATCAGTATTGATCGAAACCGAGACTCAAATTTTGCAAAAGAACAACCACATTCAACATAGAATGGGTGGCAAAAAATTTTCAGAATGGTCAAAATTGTTTTGCAATTTAAAATAAGAGGAGCCACAAGCTCAAATATCCACAAAAGCAGTATATCAAACACAATTTTTAAAACATAATGGCCCAAATATATACACAAAAACACGAGTCACAAATAGCACATGAAAGGTGAGCCTCACCCTACCACAAATAAAAAGCATTTGTCCTGAAATACAAATGAAAGTATCCAAAAGTAAATATAAGTAAGATAGAGAGGAAGGTAAAGAAAAGTCCTGTCTACACAATCTCTCTATTTGTCGGGGCATCAGTACCCGGAGTAGCCTCAGACGGAATAGCAGTGCAAGATCCACTAGGAGCTGTTGTAGACGTCTCTGTCGGCAATGTCTGGATCACCGGCTGCACAACAGTCTCAACAAGATCTGGAAAATCCCTGAATATGCTCTCATCTCGGTTCTCTCTCATCTCCTCTTCATGTACTGTTACCAGCTCCTCATCGGTCTCTGCATCTGACTCTGCCTGTGTTGTGCCACCTCTCTGCATATCTCTGGTGGTAGCCGGAGGAATCCCCGAAGTCTCAGAAGCATCCCTGTCATCAGCAACCTCTAGCAGTGAAGTGAAGTCAGTAGACTTAAGATAGTCTACGTCCTTCCTCAAATCTGCCACTTCGGCTTTCAAAGTCAAAACCTCGGATGTCTCTCCATGTCTGCTCTCATAAGTAGTGACTCTAGTATCCAGATCATCAACAGAGACCCTAAGGGGGGTCAGTGCAGCCAAGATAGCACTATTGATCATCCCTGGAATGGATCTCTCTAATCGAGTCACTCTCACATCCGCTGAATAGGCCAGCTGTCCCATCTTCAGGATTATGGCCTGAGTAATCATGTCAGGCTGAGAGGAGGAAGAAGCACCTGGGGCCTGTGAAGAAGAGGGAGGAGCGGATGTACCGAAAGGCTGAGAGGTCGAAGTAGGCAAAGGTGCGTCTGCTGGTAACGAATCAACATTAACTTCTAGAGAAATATATGTCGGAGCTGCTCTCCTCCTATCAACCTCCTCTCATGTGAACTCGGCCTTAATATGCCGGATGTCAGTGGAGGAAGACGGGGTGACCTTAATATCCTTCGTAGTGTCCCGAGGTACTCCAGCATGCTGGCACAACTCCATGATCAAAACTGGAAATGGCAGAAAAGTCAGCTTCTGTTTCACCCTCATGGCCATCTCTTGTGAAATCAGCAGCCCCAGATCGATGCACCCCCTGTACATGATAGAACCAAGGCAAGCTACCTTAGGATGGTGCAAAATGGACTCATTCTATGATGGCATGATGGTGCTGCTGATGAAACTAAACCAGAATCTGGCAGTGATGTTCAAGTCCCTCTTCTTAATAGGTGTCCCTGGATCCATCCACCTCGGGGTGGTGTCAGAGATCAGAGGAGCCAGCCAACCCTTCAGGTCATCTAGGGATTAAATAATAGGCAATCAATTGTAGGAAAGTGCAGAGTGCAGCGGTCTACCCAATACAGATTTAATGTACTCGTTGTGGCACTCAATTTCTTTGCTTCTGATCATGACCAACTTTACCGGTCTAAACTCGCTTGCCTTCTTCTTGTTCTTGGGCACCAACTCCCCATAAGCTGTGTAAAATTCCCTGACCCAGGAAAGAATGTAAGGGCCGTGGGGCCTCGTGAACTGCTCGATCTCATGGTAGCGGAGGGTGTCCATAATTTTAGGATATTTGCCTTCGAGGCCTTCCGTAGATAGCAGCTTCTCTTCTATGATGGTCAGTACCCCCATCACATTTTAATTTGTTAATCAGAGGCTGCTCATTCTCTGGTTCTGAGAAAGTAACCTGGGTTTCAATAGGTATTCCTTTTCCAGCTATATGTTTCTTCATTTTCCCTTTATCCCCCGGTGGGAGTTCTTCTCCCCTCCTCTTTGGAGGATTTGATCCCCCATCGTTGATGGAAATGCCCTTTGCCTTTTTCTGGGGTGGCTCAATTAAATTTGTGTGTACTTTATCTGCAAAAGATCGAGTCAAATTCAGAGAAAATCAAACTTAAGCACAGAAGACCTATTGCAAGCAGACTCGCCAATCCAGTCGGTGAGTCGCCTAACCTCTTTGGCGAGCTAATTCGGGCTCGCCGAAGGGTTTGGCTAAAAAATTATGGCAATTCGGCGATAGGAAGGCCCTTTCGGTGAGCACGAGGTTGTCCGCCAAAAGTGACAGTGCAACAGGGATTCAGGGAAGCATGCTAAGGGCGATTGAGAGTACTTTCGGCGAGTCACTGAGTGCTTTCGGAGACAAAAAGATTCTCACCAAAAGTTACAGACTCAAAAAACACATAAAGAATGAATTTTAAAGTGAGATGGGGTCATTAGGCGAATCGCCGAGTGGTACGGCGAGCTCGACTCAGCTCGCTGAACGGCCCAATGTGCCCATTTTAATCCACCTTCTTGAATTCAATCCAGCATCTCCTAAAAAAAAATCGAAACATGCACTAATGGAATTCAAACAAGACATGTATTACCTATAACCCGAGGATACTTAGATTTTTCCGATTTTGCCAAAATTGGCCATTTGATGATATTTGCTCTTAAAAGTGGTGTCACCCGCTCTATTATTGAACAATTTTCATCATTTAGCACATGTTGGGGTTACTCAGACTTCATCCAATCAATCTAAACAGCATGCAAGCATCAACCAATCAACTTTCATTCATTCCAATGCATAAAAATACGGGAATTTTAACGATCATGATAATACAGGCAAGATTTTCGAATTAAAATTGGCAATTAATCATTCTATTCCTATCAAAGAGGCCCAACACACATCATTAAGATACAATCATAGCAACTGAACACAAACTTCAATAAAATAAACTCGGGTTTGGAAAACTAACATTTAGTGCTGATTAAACGCGATTGAAAAGCTAGGCGGTAAAGAACTCCAACTCCGAGCACAAATCAACAACTAAAATACTAAATGGACATCAAGAATATTGAAAATACTAACTTGGTGTGAGGTTGTGAAGTTTAAAAGCAAGGGAAAGTGAAGAATTTCAAATTCTAAATCTTTTGGCCATTATAAACCATCCAGTTCGCGCTCATTCGGTGACATTAGTCGTACTCACTGATCCACTCGGCGACAGGCCGAGTGGTCACTTGGTTCGCCGAGTTTTACATGACCTTCAGTCAAAGTTATGGTCCAAACGATGGTTTTTATCGGGCATGCCGACCAATTTGGCTATTCGTCAACTGACCTTTTGCTCACCAATATGAATTTTCCAAACACTTTCAGCATTTAAACATGCACCACTAACACACCATTATTTATAAAAGCAAACAGAAGCATGTAAAACCTTGGGTTGCCTCCCAAGAAGCACCTTAGTTAACGTCATGGCACAACACGAGTTCTTATTCACTCTCCATTTGTGGGGTTGATCCTAGTGTTACTAGGTAACCCCAATAGTTCATTTGAGTGAAATGGAGGCACTGCATAACTCATGAGTGTCCTGATCAGCTGGATCGATCTAGAATGGGAGCCAATCATTTGATTCAACACTTCAATATTCTCTTTCATCTCTTCTAACATTCGATCTTGTTAGGTGATCTTATGCAGAATGATTTGGAGTGTGTCCTCGACACGATTTTTCTCCTTGTCTCTAGATTGTTTTCTCTCATGAGGGGGTATGTACCTCTCTTGGCTCTTGCACTGGACTTCCACCTCTGATATTTTGGTGGCCAAATCATTCAGCTGAGTCGCCAGTGCGGCTAACGTGAAGTCCCCCTCGACTTCTTAGTCCATCTCAGCCATTGTCAATTTATTGCTTACACATCAACACAAAGAAAACAAAACTAAAAGTAAAGTGAGTAAACTATGACTAATCAAAACAAAATTTTGTTTAAACCAATAACTCTCAAGTAACACCACAACCCGGCAGCGGCGCCATTTTGATGTTTGCGTAATCAAGAGACAACTTCCAATACAAGTGTCTACGATCGTGTAATAGTATAATAACCCAACCAAGGGTTGGGATCGAGTCCCAAGGGAGTGGTGGTGAAAATTAAGAGAAAAATAAAATTAAGTTCTAATTAGTCGTAGCTATAAACATTATCGAATATAAACATACTAAATGTAAGGGGTGACACAAGCGTAAATTAACAATGGAGGTTTGTAACAAGTAAGCAAAAATCAGCAAAAACAGTGAAAATAAAGAAATATACTAATATTGAGATGGGATTCTTGGGATGTGATAGGAATACGGAATAGACTAAATCATTGGGTACATGCTTTTGGTAGTAATATCATTGAATATTTGTGACTAGGCTAGACTATAGTGTGGATAAATACTCTCTTGAGCAACTTACCCCGAATCAAATGGGTTCCTCTCGGACACCCACTTGCCGCATGAAGAACAGCCTCCGCCTTAGCCCACTTACTCTCTCGAACTGAGTGTGTGGGAATGAGACTAGGGTTCACTCTCTCGAGCTGAACCTCATGTCGACCCACTCCCACCGGCCATCAATTTAGTATTCTTAGTTTTACGACCTCTCTCTCAAGTAAGCCGAAAACACAAAGGTGAAATCGTATTTGCAACTACAATTTCATTAAGTTACACCACAAATACTTAACGAAATCACATCAAAACAACAATAAATCACCAACAAGCAAGACCCAACAGATAATCTAACCCATATTCACAAAATCACACCCCAAAAATTGGGGTTTTAGCTAGACATGCTAAAGAGATAGAAATTTATACCAAAATGAGTTTGCATTCAAATGGGTATGAAGATTTAAGTCTCAAAACAAGTCAAGAATGAAGAATCCACAAGACCGAAGTCCAAAATCATGGAGTTGAAACCCTTTGAACCTTCAAGTTCTTCAAAACCCTCCTCAAACTTAGAACTCAAAAATAGAAGCCAAGTCTGAAATATTACTGTTCAAAGCTAAAAATTTGATACTAAAATAATAATTTTCAACGAGTAGTTCTAGTTTTCAAAAATCTGTGCTACAGCGGATCATTCGGCGTCGTTAGTCGAGATTGCTGATTAACTCGGCAATCAGCCCTTTGGTAGGTTTCATCATTGTCTTGCTCTATCCTTCAGCATCGTTGTGTTTTGGATCATTGGGAGACATAGTACTGCTTCACGGAATTTCTTGGCGACACACCGACTGCTCCTTTTCACCGCCAATTTGATCATTTCCTTCATGGCTCAGCACACTGGAACAAAAGGCGATACTAAGATATTTTGGTGATTCGCCGAATGGGTTCAGTGATCCGTAGATCTTCATTTCTTCCTTCTTTTCAGCTGCCTTTGTTCCTTTTTGCTAAGTAGTGTCCATGCTTTTCCTCAAACTCCAAATACCTAAAACTTAAGGGTTGTTATCAGATATTGAGACAAAATATGCATTTGAGGACACTAATTCTATCAAAATATAGCCCTAAATGAGTCCAATTTGTGGACTCATCAATAAACCCCTTATGTTCCTTTATATCATTTTCCTTATGTTTGGACGTTTATGTGGGCTGCGTCCCAAGTATTTTATTCAAGAGTTTTAAAATATGGTTTGAGACAAAGAGTTAGTAAAGACTTCCGCTTGTTTATGGAAAGTATTTTTGATTGTAAGATTAAAAGAATTTTTAGTTTTTCCCTTATTTTATGTGATCTTATGTTATGATTTTGCTAAGGGCTTGTATGCGACCCCTTCAGGGTCAAGTATGCCATGTTACGTCTATGGGGTACCCCGGGTCGTGACAAACTTGGTAATCAGAGCACAGGGTTTAGAATGGTTTTAGGATTGTCTCAAACCACGTCTAGTAAGGTCTTGTTCATAAATGTGAAGCGCGCCACATTTATGAATAGGAGGCTATTGGATGTTTAGGAAATCTCATTTATTCATTCTCTCAAGTTGTGCTATAGAGTTTAGATCTAGTAGGTCTTTCTTCTAACCTTTTCCCTATGGTTTTCAGGTTATGGCTAATACTAGGGCTAATGCTAGGAGGGATGATGAAGATAATGGAGAACAAGAGATTCCTACACAAGTCCCTAACCAAGCTCCTCCTCAAGTTCCAAATGACCCTTCAATTGGGAATGCCACCCTAGTGGAGTTTAGGGCTTCTATGCAATTATTGGCTCAAGCGTGGACGGCACAAGCCAATAGAGATGTGGTGGCTCCAGCAAACCCAATAAGGGGGATGGGTGCTTCTAGAGTAAGGGAATTTTTGAGGATGAACCCTCCGGAGTTTTATTGCTCCAAGATGGAAGAAGATCCTCAAGGTTTTATAGATGAGGTGTATAAGGTGCTTGCCATCATGGGTTTGACTATGGTAGAGAAAGCAGAATTAGCCGCTTATCAATTGAGGGACATAGCACAAATTTGGTATGAACAATAGAAAGATAGTAAGCCGGTAGAAGCAGGCCCAATTGAGTGGGAAGGGTTCAAAGAAGCATTCCTAGATAGGTTCTTTCCCATAGAGTTGAGGGAACGAAAGATGCAAGAATTTATTAACCTTCGTCAAGGAGGTATGAGTGCAAAGGAGTATGCTCTTATGTTCACCCAACTATCCAAGTATGCTCTAACTTTAGTGGCGGACTCAAGGGCTAGAATGAATAAATTTGTGTTAGGAGTGTCTGAGTTGGTAGAAAATGAGTGTCGTTCGGCAATGCTTATCCCTAGTATGAATATTTCAAGCCTCATGGTTCATCCCGAACAAATTAAGGAGAAAAATCTTAAGAAAACAAATAGAGAGGGGAAAAGAGCTAGAACGGATGATGGGAACTTTCCCAATGCTAAGTTCGATGAGAAAGGTAATTCCAAGTCTAGACAAAAAATTTTGGCCAAGACTCTCCATTTCCTAAGCCTAGTTGCACCAAATGTGGGAGGAATCATTTTGGTAAGTGCCTAGCCTGCATGGATAGTTGCTATGGATGTGGAAAGGAGGGTCACAAAGTGAGAGATTGCCCGGTCCCTTAAAGCTAAAGGAAGAGAGGGTAAGAAAGTTGACTCTAGTGGTGTTGATGAGGAGCCTCAAAAGAAGAATAGGTTTTATGCTCTTCAATCTAGAGAAGATCAAGAGTGGTCTCCTCATGTCCCTTTCGATATGGATCTTTATGCTATAGTAACTTTCCGGATTTCTTGTCTTTTGAGACTTGTTATAATGGACTTGAAGTTGTCTTTATTATGAGTGGTGCTTCATTGTGCCTTATGTTATGAATTATGTTTACAAGAACTTGTGTAGGCTTACTCCCAAGGGGGAGATAGTGTGCCTACTTAGTAAGGTTAATGTATGTTATTTGTTGCCATGATTTCCTTATGTGCATGTTCAAGAAAATGCTTAGGTCTTGTTAGAAATGACTTATATGCATTATTTTCTCATGTTGAAGTGCATTTGAGTAGAGTTGCATATAGACTTCATAAGATGAGTATTTGAGCATGCTTTGGTTTTGGAGTTGAAAGATTCCTCCTTGAAATGAATGTTTTTTTAGAGTAAATTGCATACGGGCTCCATGAGAGTGTGTTGAGCATGATATGATTAGGAGATGGTATTTCCTCCTTGAATATGACTAGTTATGAGAATGTCATGCATAAATGGGTTGTTTGATGAAGTTCCTACTTCCTTTTTATTCCATTGGGTTGGTATGGTGGGAATTGAAGTTTTCCTCATTGTTTATGTGCTTTGGATATGTTGCATGTTGTAGGACTGCTAGTCTTGAGTCGTTTCCTATAAGAAGTGTTTAGAATCATCATTTGAGGACGAATGTTCCCAAGGGGTAGATATTGTAACACCCTGGAAATTTGTAGACTAAACTAGAGCCACAAGCTAGGGTTCTAAGGCTTGATGTATGAGGAATAGAGTCGTAGATGAGACTTTTCGTAATTAGAATGAGAGGTTTAGTGGTTGAACGTCAAGGTATGTGTTAGGCCCCAAAGTTTATAAGGTCATTTATGGATTGGTATAGGGCTGCTAGGGCAAAGGCCAAGGCCAAGGGGGGCAAAGCCTTAGCCAAGGGCCAAGGCTGCCTAACCTTGGCCAAGTCTGCCTCAAGACCACGACCACTTTCACGGCAAGTGGTTTTGACCACCAACCGTGAAGTGGTCCGTGAAGACCCTTTAGTCACTTGGGAGGCAAGGCCTTGAAGCCAAGCTACTGCACCAAGTCCACGAGCCACCTCACGATCCGTGGTCTTGACCACGGCCCATAGAAGTGGTCGTGAAGATGCCTTAGAATTCAGGGGCTTGGCACATTGAGGAGGGCCACTGGTCAAGGGACCACGGGCACCACCACGGGCCGTGGTGCCCTTGACAGACCGTCCAAGTGAGCGTGATACCTGGATATGGTTACCTAGTTGAGGGGTTTAAAGTAATTAACTATTTAATTAGTATTGTGTAAGGGTCGTTTTATATGGTTTTTATGGACCTATATATATATATATATATATTTAATTTCTAAGTCATAAACCACCCCAACTAACTCATTCTAAATCAAAACCCCAAAACACTCCTCTCTCAAATATTTCTCTCTAGAAAGAAACCCCATTGAAGAAGAAGATAGAGCTTAAAGCTTGGGTCAAGAACAAAGTCCATTGTTGAAAGCTTTCATTAGAGCTTTGATTAAAGGTATGTTTAGATTTTCATCTATGGGTTCTTCCACCTATAGAGTCTCCTAGAAATCCCCAAGATTTGTGATGAAGAACCCCAATCTAGACTAGGGTTACTTGCAATGTATGGGTTTTAGATGGGTATGATTCCAAATGGTTGGATAATACTTATATATGACTAATTTAGTTTTAATTCATGATATTATGAAGAATTTATGTGAATTCCATTATTAACCCTAGAAATCAAAGTATGTGGGTTTATGTCTTTTGATGAGAAATTGGTGATTCTTGATAGATCTTCTAGAATTGTCATCATGCATAGAACTTATTCAAGAATGGGATTATGAAATCATGAATTGAACTAGATCTTATTGAATGTGATTGATTGCAACACCCCTTATAATGAAGTAGGATAAAGTAGAGCCTCACTAGGGTTTTATGCATTAATAACTTGTTAAAATAATGAAGAATAGCCTTTTTAGTCAGTTTTAAAGAGTTTGGAAGTCAAACGACAAGGGACGACCAAGACGTTCGGAAACTAGTCTTTTACGTGTTGGTGTGTTCTAGTATGTTGTTCATGTTTTTATGTGTTGTTTGGAGTCTAAAATCAGTGTAGGTGACCTTAGTGCCTTAATAAATATTTTTAGGGTCAAAACATTCGGGTACGACTCCCCGGGACCACCCTAATGGTCCCCGAGGAGGACCCCAACCCTTGGCCAAACAAGCTGCCAAGGCAGCTTGAAAATGTGCATGGAAAGAGCATGTCCGCGTCGCGGACTAGCTCCACCAAGGGCCAAAAGTTTGGTCCGTGTCGCGGACATGTTGCGGACTCTACTATCTCGAAATTTAATTTCCAGAAACATGTGGGAACACCTCCGCGTCGCAGACTTGTTTCCCGACGAAATTAGTGAAAATAAAACTAAAGTTTGACTTGTTTAAAAGGTCCAACTAAGTGAGGGGTACTTTGGGGAATTATTATAAATGGTTAATCTACCTATTTTAGGGTATTTTAAGTGGTTAGAACCCCAAAACCTAGAATTAGACCTCATTATCCAAATTGAACCTTCCCTTTCAAATAAATTCTCTCTCTAGAACTCCATGGAAGACATTGATGAAGCTTCAAGCTAGGGGGTGGGTTCCTACTGATTTCTCCTTCAAATTCCTAGGAAATTAATCATAAAGGTATGGGGATTTTATCTTTGATTCTCCTTTCAATCAAAGAGTCAAATCAAAGTGATTTCAATATTTTTCAAGAACACTAAAAACCCCAATTTCAATTCTAATCTTGGGTTCTTGCATGAAAGTATTTCAAACGATGAGTTTTTTTAATACTGATGATTTTAAGATCAAAATATCCATGAACCCTTGCATATCTTGAAATACTAATTTTTGGGTCTAAAGTGGGTCTATTGATTATGAGCTAATAATGTGATATTAATGTGTAGATTGTTATGGGCTATTGATTTATGTATTGTTCTATATTGAATTATGAGGAATTGATGGTCAATTGTGTTATATTGGATGTTGGCCTTGAATGAGCAATTGTGACCTAAGGCTTATGATGATGATGATGAAGTTGTGAATAGATTATTGATTCTAGTATTCTATATATATATGTAGTAGATGTTAGAATTGTGAGTATATATATATATGTAGTAGATGTTAGAATTGTGAGGTTTGATCCCTTTGAAAGTGGGGAGGTGTATTCTTTATAAGCATGTTGTGATCATGGCATTGTAGGCAAAGTTGGATGATTGTTGTTTTGAGTAATGTTGATTATGTGAAGGTAATGTGATATGATGTGAATTTGTGTATGGTCTAAGAGCATGAAAGGCGACCTTGTGTAAGAGACTTTATGTGTTATGCTTGGTTGTTGTCTTCTTCGAATGACTTATAATGAAGGTGAGGTTAGGGTAGACTATGTTTACCTAGTCTCACACCTAGTGAAGAATGAATGAAAGAATGTAAGAATGAATGAAAAAAATAGGAGTTAATGCTAATGAATGAAAGTTGGGTCTATTGTAAGGATAGTCTCATAAAGTACTCCTTAAATGAATGGGGTTCCTAGATGAAAGGTTTTCTCATCTTTGAATCCAAGAGATTCCTTAATGAATGAATGAGGGTTAGGATGGGTATTCCTTCGTGAGTTGAGATGAGAATACTTAGTAGCAATCCTTATCCCTAAATGAATGAATGTTGGGTTAGGATGAGTACTCCTTCATGAGTTGAGATGAGAGTACTTAGTAGCAATCCTTATCCCTAAATGAATGAATGAAATGAATGTCCTAACTCCGTGGGGGAGTAATTTCTAGCACCAGGATATGAAGATGGGTGGATACTCCTTCGTTAGTTGAGTGTGAGTATTTAGTAGCAACCCTTAAGATGGGTGCTCCTTCGTGAGTTGAGATAAGAGTACTTAGAAGCAATCCTTCTATCCTTTAACTATGTGCCCACATAGGACTAGCTAGTGGTCTCTACCACGTAAAGCCTAAAAGAATGACCCTACCTTAGGCAAGTAGGGATCCCTCATCCGGTAAGGGTACTACCGGGATTCCGTGTCAAGCTCCATGGTCTATGTCGGTTAAGGCTCTTCCCCCACATTAATGAATGAATGAACTAGGGTCTCTTAAGGGTGTACTACGTAGGATAGGTGGTGGAATGGGATATCATCTAGACATTGCATTAGTAGACATTTTAGGGAGATCTTGGTGTGTCTTAGTAATGATAATGAATGAATGAGTCGTATTGGGCTAATTAATGAAAGTGTTGGTCTTTGAGCATGCTAATGTGAAAGTGAGTCATAATGAATTGAATGTAAGTGCTTCTGTTGAATTGAATGTATGTGATGATCTTATGTCATTAGTGAATGAAGTTGTGTAAATGCATTAAGTTGAATCAACGATTTATGTTGAGATGTGAAGGGAGCTTGTCTTGTGTAGCCTTAAGGATCACTTGGGTGTGGTATGGAGAGGTAGTATGGGCTGCCTCACCATGTCTTACTTAGGTGAGTCTTGGGATGACATTTGATGAGTGTTCTAGTTTTATGAAGTGACTTGTTAGCTTATGTGCTTATATGTCTCATGTGATTAATTGGTGAAGGTTGAGGTATGCATGGTAAGTACACTTTGTGTGACCTTATGGTTGTGCCTTAGTGTGGGTGATGGTATGGGACGTTGCCCATACATTACACAAAGGTATTGCTTAAAGGTTACTTAAGGTGGAGGTCCAAGGCAAGAAGGTAAAGGTAAATAGGTTATGTATGTTAATGAGGTATTGTGAAGCATATGACTTTGTATTGTTGGTTGTGACTTGTAAGGTGCCTATTATGTTGCTGTTCATGAGATTTTATCAAAATGGCATGAAAGCATAACTCCTACACAAATGTCCATTTTAGCATGTTTTGCATATCCTCATACTTAGTACGTGTGTTGTACTAACCCCTTTCTTCTATTTTACTACAAGTGTAGGTTGTGGTAACTAGGAGGAGATTGTGCTTTGGAGTAGCTTGGATTGCTTCACTCTTCCAAGTCTTTGGTATGTCCTCAAGATTCGAAGACTATGTTTAGAAGTTTCTTAGTCATTGTAATAGACACTTAAGTTTCATTTCATTTGTAAAGGGTCGTGTCCCTTAGTACGTTTTAAGTTCTTGTCTAAGATTGGCTAAAGAGACTTAGTAGTTCCACTTGCGTATTGGTGTTTTCAAATATTTTTGACTCTTGAAGTCTTATGGCTTTTATTATATAAAGGTTTTAAATTATTAGTGATTTTTATGATCTATGCGATGAATGAATGATAAAGCTTGTATAAGACGTCCGAGAGGTCGAATACGCATGTAACGGCTAGGGGGTGCTCTCGGGTCGTTACATTGATCTTGAATTTTGATGTTGGTATTAAAACTTTAAGGTGAAATATGGCTAGAATCACCTAGTAATTAATAATGTGATTCAATGCCTTGTAACTTAGGTTCAAGATATGCTTTGATGTCATAGAATTATCAAGAGTGAAGACTCAAAGTCATGAAGGTTAATCACTAACGTTTTGAGAGTAAAGCCACTGTGATGAACAAAAAGTATTAAGGCTTTGATAGTAAAGTCTAAAAGAGAAGTAGAAGTCCAATAGGTACAATTATGGTGAAAGGCCTATACTCACCTAACCTACCTTATGAATGTCTGAAAGTATGAAGTGATAGAATCACTTCAACATGGTTTGGTTGTCAAGGACATCCTTCCATGAGTTATGAGTGCTAAGCAAGGCTTAACAAGTAAACCTTGGGGTGTATGCTTGGCTCCAAGTGGATATTGAAAATGAGATTGAGTGTCACACAAGATAGGGTCCGGACTCCAAGAAGAAAGGAGAGCCACACCTAGTTGATGTGAGGACTATCCAAGTTAAAGGGGAAACTCTTACGTAGTAGAGTGTGGGTTTTCCAAAAGTTAGGTCTCATGACATGGAAGCCTTCACATAGTCGAGTTAAGGTTTCTAGTAGCAATATCCATATCCAATGGACTAAGACATGCTTGAAGAAGCAGCTCATAGTGTTCTAAAGCATAATTGAACTAAGATTTACTTAGTGAAGTACCTCATAGTGTTCAAGAGTATGAATGGACTTAGACATGCTTAAGGTAGTAACTTATAGTGTCCATGTAAATGATGAACCTAGACATGCTAAGAGTAGTATCTCATAGGGTTCAATCTAATAATGAATTAAAATGTACGTAAGAGAGTACCTCATAGTGTTCTAAATTTGTAGGGAGGAACTAGGTTCCAAATCAAGAAGTATTAGTATGACGACCTAAATGTAGTACTTAGCATGAGTACTATTAGGGGAAGCTATTTGTGCATTACACAAGTATGACTTAGGGTCATTCAAGAAAGAGTTCTTATAAGTGATGTCTTTTAAGATAAGGTTGTGCTATAGTTGCCTTCCATGATATGTTGACTAAGGATGGTAGTTCCCTTATCTATATGAAGTAAGCTAAAGAGTGAGACTAAAGGAGGGTAAATATGACTATATTGACTTCAAGATGATACTTAGTGTGAAGGGTCTTATGGGATGCCTTTCATGCATTGCACAAGTGTGCCTTGAGGTTACTTAGGAG
Source organism: Solanum lignicaule (assembly GCA_029582545.1). Taxonomy (NCBI): domain Eukaryota; kingdom Viridiplantae; phylum Streptophyta; class Magnoliopsida; order Solanales; family Solanaceae; genus Solanum; species Solanum lignicaule. The sequence goes on along the minus strand of JAJOOF010062935.1, from coordinate 51,673 downwards.
TATGATACCCTTATGGTAGAGAAGCTTAAAAGTTGACCATATATATAGACTATGATTCAGATGACTAAAACGGGGTACTTGGCTTGGGTGGTATTATGGGATTCTATTCTTGCTTTGCACTTGTATGCTTTTGAGGTTACTTGAGAATGGTGCAATTATGGTATAGATTCCTAAGAGTAAACTATGCTTACATGAATATTACTTATCTCATATGCTCATTACTTATGTCTTATGTTGGCTTATGATTGTATGATGCTTATGTTGGAGATTGTGCTATGATTATGTTATTATCTCTTATGCTTATGTCTTATGTTGACTAAACATTTGAGATGCTCTTATGATGTTGTGCTTGCTTTCATACTTTGTACATTTTGTAATTGCCTAGATTCTAACCAAATGTAGGGTTGGAGGCTTGAGTTGCTTTGAAGGCTAGGTTTCTAAGAAGCAAGAAGAGTTGAAGAATTGGTGAGTCCTCATAGCTTCGAGGACAAACCCCTTATGTTCCTTTATGTCATTTTATTTATGTTTAGACACTTATGTCGGCTACGTCCCAAGTCTTTTATTCAAGAGTTTTAATAGATGGTTTTAGACAAAGAGTTAGTAAAGACTTCCGCTTGTTTTTGGAAAGTGTTTTCGATTGTATGATTAAAAGAAAATTTATTTTTCCCATATTTTCTATGATCATATGTTATGATTTTGCTAAAGGCTTGTATGCTACCCCTTCGGGGTCAAGTACTCCATGTTACGTCTAGGGAGTACCCCTGGGCCATGACAATTCACCATTTTATTTACGATCCAACCTACACTCTGCCGATCAACACAACAAAGTATGACTACAGGATGGGTGTGGTTCAGAGTGGGGCATTTCAGAGGGATGCCGAGAAGTGTAAGACCTTACAGAGATGGATGACCCATCATATAGCCGAGGAAGGAAAAAGCACTGAGTGGGTGTGAAACACTAGTTTGCCAATCAAAAAGGCAACCTTGAGCTTCGCTGCGACGTTCTTTTGGTCCATCGTTCGTACCAGATTGTCCCTAACACAAGCGGACAACATTGTGAATTGGGATAGAGGTGTGATGCTAGAAGTGATCATGGCGGGGCTAGAGCTTGATTTTTCTTGCATCTTGATTGCCAAGATTCACAAGAGGGCTTTCAAGACTATAACCACGTTGCCCTTCTCTTGTCTTTTCTTTCATCTGTGTAGGGAGGCTTCAGTGCCTATTTGGCGTTGTGATAGGTTGATTGAGGCGACGAAGACTGTGGACGTCGGCCATATTAAAATTGATGTTAATCCCACGGGACCGCGGAAGGGACCATAGGTTGACCTACCACCTTTAGGTGCTGACTTGGCCGCCCGAGTACAGAAGTTAGAGACCCAGATGGCCACCCTTCTGCAGCACATGAGGCCCTGGATGCAGTGATTTGTTGAGGAGTCCAAGGCTAGTATGGAGCGGATGATGGACGCCAAGATTCAAACAATCCACAAGTGGCTAGATGCCTTCGAGCTGTGAGTACTGGAGAGGTATGGACCGATGATTGATGTTACTACTTTTCAGATGGAGTTGACTAAGCTCCGGTCTGATGTCGATGTTCTCTTTTCTCCCGCCGAGGCTATCCCCAGACCCACATCTACGGATGAGGCTGATGATGTGGTGATGACTGCACTCTTTGGTGACACTATGCCACCACCAGATGCTTCATGTGCGGCTGGGAATCTCCACCGCTCATCTGGGAATACTTCTGATACCGACGAGGCCCAATGGGAAATGAAGAGAGAGCGACATCACTTGGAGGCAGCCCAAAGGCAATCTATTATTGATGAGGAATTGTGGCAGCAGCGGGCCCGTGAGATAGATGTTGGACCATCTGGTTCGAGGAGTACTACTGATGGTTTTCCCACTTTATGAGGGTGCTATGGATGGCGTTCCTATTGCCGATCCAGCGGGTTCCAGGATTCTAGATCCACCCGCTTCTTGATGGGTCATCGGTGCATATGCGACACAGGTTTGCTTTACCCTATGTTTTATTTTTCTTTTTTGTACATTGAGGGAAATTGCACCATTTTATCGTGGGGGTGGGGTAAATGGGTTGTGAGTGATAGGATGAAGTTTGAGTAACCCAACTCATAACCCTCCCTTAGGGTTTTCTTGCCTGTGTTCTTTTTCCCCAAGGGACTGTTATACTTTTCTGTTGAACCGGTATGTGTATGATTGTATGTGTAATAGTAGATAAAAAGAATAAAAGCATGATGGCATAAGAGCATGAAATTGATACCTATCCAAAAAAATTGAAATGTGCTAGATCTATAGGGTTAATGAGTTGAATGTGTTAGATCTTCATGAAACATGATAGGAACCGGTATGATAGCATGACTTCAGCTAAAACTTTAACTAGGTGCTTCAATAATCCGATAATGAAAAAATGTGCCAAGTTTGTGTGAGGAGATTTTGTATGTTCATGCAGTATGTGCCAATCTAGAACTTGCGTCGTTGGTCCTATTAAGATAATCTAGGCTAGGAATTGGGGAATGATTATAGGCCCTTGTTCAAATAAGCCTACTTAATCCTAAAAACATCCAAACAAAAGACATAAATGCTCCATTTGATCCAAATGTTTGAGCCTAATAAATACCACTTCTTTCAATACACCTAACTCACCTTCCCTAAAAGACTATTTTGGCCTTGGTCCCTCCTTGGACATGTGCACCATAACTTAGGCCAAAAGCATAAGTTGAGGGTGGCTAAGTCAGAAGTTACCTTAATCTCGGCCCTAGTCCGACCTCGAACATTGTGCACCTCAATTCATGCAAAATACATAAGTTAAGGGTGGCTATGAAAAAGGAAACTGAAAGATAAGGGTATGAAAAAAGTTGTGTATAGAAGAAGAAAAATGTTAGCAAAAGGTGTGACTAAACTCAACAAAAAAAAGAGTGATAGTGATGCTAAAAAACAAAGAAAGCAGTAGTAAAAGTGGAAAAATAAGAATGAAAAAGTCAAAGTCACATATGTGCTGAAGTAAGTCAAGGAAAAGAGCAGAAAATTAAAATATGTCAACAATTGGTTGAGAATATAGGTAAATAGCCAATGTAATGTCAAGGAAGGCAGAAAAGTCACTGAAAGTACCTAAATGTATCCTACCTGACTGTGAGCTTACATTACAAGCTAATAAAGCCCTACAGTGATCCTAGTGACTAGTCTGGAGAGTATGTGCAGTGAAAATAAGGGCAAGTCTATGGTATAGAGCGCTAACTATATTTGAATTCACTTCTGAGTGTGAGTGTTTACTGAATCCTTAAGCTTAAATATCATATTTTTGTGTGAATTTCTTTTGAGTTGAGGGCACTAGTTACATTGTTGGAGAGTTTGTACCTTGGTGATTGTTCAAAGTGTATGTGGTGTGATGTCTATTGGTCCGTCTATGTCATGTTTTGATTCGCGTGAGCTAGCTTGTTGAGTCATTTTGCACTAAATGATGGAATTGATTCAGAAAGCCATGTGATTGTTTGAGTTTGTATGTTTGCTTCTACATAAATGTCGTTTAGAGTTTTAATGTGACGCTTGAGGAAAAACCACAAGTTTAAGTTGAGGGTGTTGATATACCGTGAGTTTACGGTATTATTGATGCATTTCACTAAGAGTTTGTGTGAGTCTTGGGCTGTATGTTATTAGATATAATTGTTTTTATGTAATCTTTGCAGGAAATTGGTTCGGAAGTGGTTGAGAGAGAAAAGAACTGAAGTGGCAGCAGTAGCAGTCGACGAAGCCAACCACGGACCATAGGTCCAGTGACAGGCCGTAGGTGCTGAAGCGTGGATGTGAGTCAAGGAAGTTTGACAAAGTGTGGAACCATGGAGGCAAACGATGCCCCGTAGATTGAATGACAGACCGTCCCGCACGACCGTCGTTTCTGATTAGAAAATTAATTTCTAGTACTTGAACCACGGAGTAACAGGATGGACCGTAGTCTAATCCACAAACCTTAGGTTGGATTGTCGTGTGAAGACTCTGAAATATTTTCCCAAGTGCTGAAGTTGGGAGGTGAACAACGGACCGTAGGCTGATCCACGATCCATAGGTCGTGTCGTCAATTGAAACCGCATCTGACCCAATTTTCCTTATTTTGTTTTCCTGCTTTGTTTAGGATTTATTTCTTATAAATACTAGTTGTAATTTCCATTTTTGGGAGTAACCCTATTGGAGACTTTTTTCTGTCTTTTGGAATTATTTTGCAAACACTTTGGCACTTTAATTGCAGAAGCTAGTTTATGAAATTTGCTCTTTGAATTTCAACTCAAGATTTCAGTTTTCATCTATTCTAATTGTAAGTTCATGATTTCTTTTAGTAACCCTACTATGAATTGTGAATTCTCAAGAATGAGTAGGTTAATCCACAACTAGGGTTGTGGGAACCATGAGCAATTAACAACGTATGAATAATAATTAAGTAATTCTTGAATAGTGTTTATGCATGTATGGTTAATCCTTTCGTTTAGAAGTCTTTTTAACGTTGGTCAACATTAGAACTCGCTTCGTTCCTACTTTCCTTACCAAGGGGGTAATGAATGAGAAAAGGATTAAACAAAAGAGATTTAGTTAAGGATTTGTTGCTCTCTAATAGTCTGACTTTAATCAGTTTATGAGAGAGTGAATACCCAACTCAATTGACACGAGGAATAATCCAGGGTAAATGTAAGGGTTAGTATAGCACACACCGGTAGACTTACCAAGTTGCGAGGTGAAAGTTCCTACTTGGATTACCAATAACTTAGGGATACCTAACTTATCAGCCTTGCTTGTCAAACACTAGGATAAAATTACTATTATTAGGAATACTACACTATGAGCTTGTGGGAACATATATACCCTAGTTTCCATCTTATATTGATATCTTAAATTGTTAATCTTGTTTACTTGTTACTTAATCATTCAAATCAACAATCTATTATTTTATTTTCAAATCCCCCCTTTGTTACTTTTCTTGGAAATAGTTTGACTAAACGGAGATAATTGTGAGTTAAGTTTAAGTCTAAACCATATTCCTTGTGAGATCGACCCTAACCCGAAAGCTAGGTTCTTTATTTGACAATGACCGCTTATACTTCTTTCAGGAGGTGTAATTTAGGTGTATCACCTCTCCATTGACAGCTTTGACCCAAATGAAGGCTAAGTTTGTATGGTCTGAATTATCTGAGAAAAGTTTCCAAGAGTAAAAGATAAACTTACTTCCGCTCTGGTTTTGACTTTACCGAAAGGGACAGATGGTTTTGTACTATATTGTGATGCCTCGAGAATTGGGTTGGGATGTGTGCTTATGCAAAATGGAAAGGTTATTGCTTATGCTTCAAGACAACTTAAGGTCCATGAGAAGTATTATCCGACTTGTGATCTTGAATTAGCGGCTATTGTTTTTGCCTTAAAGATATGGAGGCAGTATTTGTATAGTGGTCACCAACCACAAGAGCTTACAATATGTATTTAATCACAAAGATCTGAATTTTCGCCAAAAGAGGTGGCTTGAATTATTGAAAGATTATGATATAAGTGTTCTCTATCACCCTGGTAAGGCGAATGTAGTAGCGGATGCTCTTAGCAAGTTGTCTTTTACACCTCGGACCTCAAAATGAAGAAAATCCTAGTTTTCATAAAAACTTGTGCCAATAATGATGGAACAACCCACAGACCATAGGTAGAACCACAGACCGTATGTGGGGTTCCGTTGTTAAGGCCCAAATGTTTATGGTCTCTGATCCCACCCACGGTCGACCAGTACGGTCCATGGTTGGACTTACGGACCGTAGGTGAGCATTAGCAACCAATTGGAGGGAATTGGTTGTTGGGTCAACTTCAAACAGTTATATCTTTTAGCACAAAATCAATTAGGGGGGCCCATGACCTATCAAATTATAGATAATTGAATCCTCTTTCGAACGCCACCAAGTTTGCTAAAATCCCAGCTCCGAGTATGAAGTTATGATTTTTTTAGTGAAGCCCTATTAGGCAAACCACGAACCACGACCATAGTCGACGGTTGGTAGTCCAAACAACGGTCCGTAGGTCCCTCCGTGGATGGCCTTCATCAACTTTTAAGTTAGGGTCATTTAGGTTTTTTTCCTATGCGTTGGGTCCCTTCAACTATATCGTTTAATGCCTAAACTACGTCGTTTGACTCAGTCTAAGCGTAATAACTTAGTCAGACTTATCCAGAACCCTCATTCTCAAAAATTCATCAAAACTTGGAGAAAATAGTCGATCCCAAGAACCAGCAGCAGGGTTCTTCAAGGTTAGCCCCGAAATAAAAAGGATTTCTCCGTAGATTTAGTCACCACGTATGTGGGATTTCATTAGTGGATTCCTTTCGTCCACTAAGTCTCTAAAATTCAGTCAGCTCCTTGATTCTCCATTTTTTGTTTAGACCTAGGGTTTCTAAAACCCTGCATATTTACTATGATTTCGCTATTGTAGTATCCTGAATTGAAATAGATTGTTTCTGTTAAAGTTTGCTTAATTCCTTGTATGAAACTCAGAACCCTAGTTTGTTAAATTATCTTAGTTCATGAATTATACTTGCTAGGTCAGTTAAACAGATAATCATGCTCCAGATTTCGAATGTTACATTATTAGTATATAAATGTAACATTCTTAGATTGCATGTCAGTAGTTTGAGTTATTCAGTATATTTGTTACATTGTGGCATATACATATACAGTTGGGAATAGACTTAGCACCAAGTTGGACTAGGGTTCAGCGTACCCTCATAGTCCCAGAACTACATGCCCCGTAGGAGTATAAGTACCCATGTTGGGCATCAGCTTTAGTGATCACACCAGTCATGCGTTTATAACCCTGGCAAGGTATATTGAGTCCTCTCGATGTGGCGTATACATCGGACTCCACATTTAGCTCACGTGGTTTATGTTTGTGTAGCTCCCACAGTCAGACTCTTAGTGCATTTTACTAGGTTTTCAGTATATACCTCAACATTCAGTTTAGCATGATATTTTCATGATTAGTACTTGGTCATTGCATTCAACTTAGCTTTTTCAGTTATGTTTTAGTATTTACATTATTACTCAGTTTATATCATTGCTTAGTTATGCTTTGTTCATCTTATATATAGTTGTTCAGCTTAGTATCTACCTTGCATGCTTAGTACATTCCAAGTACCGATGCATACTCTGCACTACATCCTTTCATGATGTAGGTTCAGGTACTCATCATCCAGATCGCACTTAGATCGATTCTCAGTCTGCATTTTAGCAGCTTCAATGGTGAGTCATCATACTTCGAGGGCATAGATATGCTTTCCATTTTAGTCTTTATAGTCAGTTTTCAGTTTTTGTTAGAGTTAGCTTGGGGGCATGTCCCAACAACTCGACTCAGTTAAAGGCTTTTCAGACATATTATTAGATTCAGCTTGAGTTGTTAGGTGATTTTTTCATCTATCACTAAACTTTTAGTATGTTTTATGTATTGAGACTAGTTGGGTTTTTCCCCACTTTCAGTTATCCATGTTTTAGCTTCCCCATAGTACATGTTCTATTCAGTGATTCTCAGTTTGCTTGATATATGCCCGACACAGGGTTAGGTTGGGGTCACTCGTAACCCTAGGTCTCGTGTTACGTCAAGGAAGTAGCCTCGTGGCGTGACAAACTTGGTATCAGAGCATTAGGTTCAAGAGTCCTAGGATGTCTCAAAGCCGCACTAAGTAGAGTCTCTTTTATGGGTGTGAAGTGCACCACATCTATGAGAGAGAGGTTACGAAGTGTTTTAAGAAAAACATCACTTTCTTTGTTATTCTTATCATGCATCGGTATGATCCAACTTCTCCTTTCTAATCCATCGTTATGCGTTTCAGATCATGCCTCCTCGTCGAGCTAACACATGGAATGCTAATGCACGCAATGCTAACGTGGTTCCTCTAATCCCAAACCATGAGGTTACAAATGCAAAATTTTGGATTGTGATTCAGCTCTTGGCTCAAAGTGTGGCCAATCAAAATAATCAGCAGTTCCCAGTTACTACTAACACAAATGGTGGATCAGCTGTAGCTAGGGTTTGAAACTTTGTTTGGATGAATCCACCTGAGTTTCTAGGGTCGTAGGTTGGTAAGGACCCACAAAACTTTATTGATGAGTTTAAGAAAAGTCTTGGAGTAATCAAGTGGCTGGAACTGAGAGTGTTTAGTTAGCATCCTATCAACTTAAGGATGTGGCTCATATCTGGTTCACCTAGTGGAAAGATAACAGGGGTGTAGAGGCAGCTCTTGTGACTTGGGGATTGTTTAAATGGAGCTTTCCTAGACAGGTGCTTCCTAGGGAAATTGAGAGAAGCTACGACACAAAAGTTAATGAACTTGAGGGAGAGTTCTATGTTAGTCCAAGACTATGGGCTGAAGTTCACCCAGCTCTCCAGGTATGCTCCACACATGGTTGCCAATCCAAGGGCACAAATGAGTAATTTCTTGTTTAGGGTATCTGATCTGGTGAAGACTGAGTGCACGAATTCTATGCATCTAAGGGATATGGATATCTCCAGACTAATGACTCATACTTAGCACGTTGAGGGAAATAAGCTTAGGAAATTGACTAAGGACAACAAAAAAACTAGAAAAGGAAATTAGAAGTACTCTTAACAAAAGTCAGACGATGGAAATCGCTCATAGTTTTACCAGAGGTCTACAAGGGAAATCGACTTTAGAGTAGATCTCCTTCCAAATACCCAGACCATTTCGATTCGTTCTTACATAATGGTTCCAGTCAAGCTTAAGGAATTGAAAGACCTTCTAGATAAGGGCTTCATCTGACCTAGTATCTTTATATGGGGTGCTCTAGTATTTCTCATGAAAAAGAAAGATGGTTCTCTCAGAATGTGCATTGAGTATCGGTAGTTGAACACAGTCACAATCATGAATAAGTATCCCATGCCCAGGAATGATGACTTGTTCGACCAACTTTAGGGTGCTGGTTACCTTTCTAAAATAGACCTCAGATCCGGCTATCATCAGCTCAGAGTAACATATAGTGACATTCTGAAGACAGCTTTCAGAACTCGGTATGGTCATTATGAATTTGTAGTTATGTCCTTTGGACTAACAAATGCTCCTACCGCTCTCATAGATTTAATGAACAAGGTGTTCAATCAGTATTTGAAATTTTTTATCACCGTCTTTATTAATGATATCCTCATTTATTTTCGAAGTGAGAAAGAGCATGTGACTCATTTGAGAGTTATTCTGCATACTCTCAAAGATTACCAGGTATTCACGAAGTTCATCAAATGTGAATTCTGGTTAGAGTCTATCACTTTTCTTGGTCATGTGGTATCCAGTGAAGGTATCCGAGTGGATTCAAAGAAAATTGAGGCAGTACAACACTGGCCCAGACCCATCTCTCCAACTGATATCAGGAGTTTCTTAGGTTTGGCTGGTTATTACATGAGATTTGTTGAAGGATTTTCATCCATAGCTTCCCCATTAACCAAGTTGACTCAGAAGAAGGAAAAATTTTAGTGGTCAGATGAGTGTGAGAAAATCTTCTCTGAACCGAAGACTAGGTTGACTACAGCTCCGGTCTTGACTCTACCAGATGGTTAAGATGGTTATGTAATTTAATTTAATGCATCCAGTATTGGCCTAGATTGTGTGCTGATGTAGAGAGGTAAGGTCATAACTTATGCATTTAGACAGCTTAAGATCCATGAAAAGAACTACCCGACTCATGTCCTCGAGCTTTCAGCCATAGTATTTGCCTTAAATATTTGGAGACACTACTTGTATGGTGTTCATGTTGATGTGTTCACAGATCATAAGGGCCTCCAGTATGTGTTCACCCAGAAAGATTTGAATCTTCGTCAAAAGAGATGACTTGAATTACTAAATGATTATGACATGAAATTGTTGTACCATCCGAGTAAGTCCAATGTAGTGGCTGATGCTCTCAGCAGGTTGTTCATGGGTAGTGTAGCACATGTTGAAGAAAAAAGGAAAGAGTTAGCCAAAGATGTTCACCAGCTTGCTCGCTTAGGAGTTTGACTTACGGACACATCAGATAGTGGGGTGTTATTTCAGAATAGATCAGAATCTTCATTGGTAGCAGAGGTTAAGGAAAAACAAGATAGTGATCCTATATTACTTCAGTTGAAAGGTGCAGTTCATCAGCAGAAAGTTGAGGTTTTCTCCCAAGGGGGAGATGATGTGCTTAGGTACCAGGGTCACTTATGTGTTCCTAATGTAGGTGAGTTGAGGCACCAAATCCTTATAGAAGCTTATAACTCCAGGCATTCCATTCATCCAATGCCACTGAGATGTACTGTGATCTACGGGAAGTCTTTTGGTGGAACGGCATAAAGAGGGACATAGCAGACCTCGTGGATAAATGTCCTAATTGTCAACAGGTTAAGGTAGAACATCAGAAACCCAAAGGTATGACTAAAGATATTAACATTCCTATATGAAAGTGGTAAGTGATAAACATGGACTTCATTATGGGTTTACCTCATACTCGCAGACAACATGGCTCCATTTGGGTAATAGTGGACAAAGTTACTAAGTCCTCTCACTTCTTGGCGGTCAAGACTACAAATTCAGCGGAGGACTATGCCAAACTCTACATCCATTAGATAGTCAGGTTGCATGGGGTTCCCTTGTCTATCATCTCAGATAAAGGTCCTTAGTATACCTCCCATTTCTGGAAGTCGTTTCAGAAAGGTCTTGGTACTAAGTTAAATCTCAATACAACATTTTATCCACAGATGAATGGTTAGGCAGAACGTACTATTCAAACTTTAGAGGACATGTTAAGAGCTTGATTGATCGGAGTCAAGGGTAGTTGGGATGATCACCTACCCTTCATAGAGTTCGATTATAATAATAGCTTTCATTCTAGTATTCAGATAGCCCCGTATGAGGCACTATATGGGTGTAGATGAAGGTCCCCGATTGGTTGGTTTGAAGTAGGTGAAGCATCTTTGATAGGGACATATTCAGTTCATGAAGCTATGGAAAATGTTCAGCTCATCAAAAATAGACTAAAAACAACTCAGAGTCGTCTGAAGTCCTATGAAGATGTGAGGAGAAAGGACTTAGAGTTTGAAATTGATGATTGGGTTTTACTAAAAGTGTCACCTATGAAGGAGGTGATGAGATTTGGCAAAAAAAAGGAAGCTCAGTCCTAGATATGTAGGTCCTTACAGAATCCTAAAAGGGTTGGTAATGTGCCATATCAATTAGAGTTGCCAGCAGAACTAGCAGTGGTTCATCCAGTCTTTCACATTTCCTTTTTGAAGAAGTGTGTGGGTGATCCGACATCAATAGTACCAGTAGAGAGTGTGGTTGTAAAGGATAGTCTCACATATGAAGATGTCACGACCTAGGGGTACACCCTAGATGTAACATGGCGTACTTGACCCCGAAGGGGTCTCATACATGCCCTTAGCATATCATAACACAAGATAATAGAAAAGTACATAAATTTTAAAAACTTTATCCATACAATCAAAATCCTTTTATAAAAGCAAGCGAAAATCTTTACTACACATTGTCTCAAACCATGTAATACAACTTTTGAATAAAACTCTTGGGACAAAGCCCATACAATAGTCTCAAAACATGAAAATAAAAGACATAAAGGGAAATAGTGGTTTTGTCCTCGAAGCTATGAGGACTCACCAAATCTTTAACTCTTTTGCTCCTTAGAAACCTAGCTTCAAGATTGGAAGTCAAATCTCTGAACCCTAGATTTGATGAGAGTGTAGGCAAAGTATGCGTTAGTACAAAATTTACTAAATATGTTAGCTAGCATAATATCATAAGAGCATAACACAAGTGTTAGTCAACATAAGACATAATCCAATACTTCATGAAACATCAATCATAAGCATAAGAGACTATAATAATAATAAGCAAAGTCTCCAACACAAGCATCATATAAGAATTATTTAACCCTTAGTCTTCCATATCATAAGAGAACTACCTCTCAAGTAACCTCAAAGCATACTTGTGCAATGCATTAATGACATCCCATAATACCATCCTAGCTAAGTATCCCTTTTTGGTTATCTTAAACATAGTCTCTATACCTAGTCAAGTCTTAGGCTTTCGTAAGTAGTTTCAAGTCATACTTGTGCAATGTATGAGTAAGACCCCATAATCCTACTCACACTAAGTACCACCTTAGGCCATTATACTAATCACCTTAGGATCTCATCCTTTAGCTTAACTCTCATAACCAAGGGAATCTCACACCTTTAGTCAATACTAACACAGAAGGCAACTCTAGCACAATCCTATCTAAACATACATCATATAAGAAAACACTTTCATAAATAACCTGAAGTCATACTTGTACAATGCACGAATGGCATCCCTTAATACCACTCATACTAAGTACAACTTTTAGGTCCTGTTACTCACACTTCTTGGTTTGGAAACTAGTTCCTCTCTTTAGACCTTAGAACACTATGAGGTTCGTCCTTAAGCACATCATAGTTCATTATTAAGTTGAACCTTATGAGATACTTCTTTAAGCATGTCTAAGTTCATTTACTAAGATGGACCCTATGAGATACTTATTTAAGCATGTCTAAGTCCATTTATCCTTTTGAACACTATGAGGTACTTCTTTAACTAAGTCTTAGTTCATTGGATACGGAGATTGCAACCCTAACACCACTTAGGTGAAGGCTTATGCCTCATGAGACCTAACTTTAGAAAAACCCACACTCTACTACGTAAGAGTTGCCTCTTTAACTTGGATAGTCCTCACATCAACTAGGTGTGGTTCTCCTTTCAACTTGGAGCTCGGACCCTATCTTGTGTGACACTCCATCTCATTGTCAATATCCACTTCGGTCCAAGCATACACCCCAAGATTCACTATTAATCCTTGCTTAACATTCATGTATCTTGGAAGGATGTCCTAGATAATAAATCCATGCTCAAGTGATTCTATCACTTTATACATTCAAGCATTTATAAGGTACGTTAAGTGAGTATAGGCCTTTCACCACAATTCTACTTATTAGACTTCTATTCTCATATAGGCTCTACTCTCAAAGCCTAAACATACATAATGCATCACATTAACTTTACTTTCAAAGCCCTAGTGATTCAAAAAAAATTATTACAAGCCTTACTCTTAAAGCTTCACTTCATACAATAATCATGCATATCTAGATCTCAAGACATTCTAGTCATAAGCTTCATGTTTAAGCAATTCTAATCACATTCTTCATTATCAAGAGATTCTAGTCATAATTCATCATCAAGGTTCAATAGGAAGCTTTACTAGTCATGATCCCTCTTATATACTTTATTATAGTTCAATTAATGATTACATAGTTCTATTCTTGAACAATTACTATACATTACATCAATTCTAGAAGATCAACCATGAACCCTCAACTTCACTTCACAAGGCATAAACTCTCATTCTTCAATTTCTTCAATTAAACTAGGGTTAGCCATGGAAAACATAGACATTCATCATTATATCATAATTCAATGCTAAATCAATCATAAATAGGTATTATCCAATCAATTGGAATCATACCCATCAATACCCACGACATAGGAAGAAACCTTAGCTAAAATTGGGTTTTTAACTTCACAATTGGGAGAAATATAGGGGGCTCTATGGGTGGAAGAACCCATAGATGAATAAGCTAACATACCTATTTTAAAATCCCTTACACAATTTTGCAACAATGGAGTATTGTTCTTGACCTAAGCTCTATCTTCTTCTTCAAGTCTTGAGTTTTCTAGAGAGAGGATTTTTGAGATGAAGAACTTTGGGATCTTTTGGGGTTTTTGAACTAAGGACTTAGTTGGGGTGGTTAATGACTTAAAATAGTTTATATGTGTATAAAGTCCATATAAAACGACCCCCACTTAAAACTAATTAAAAAGGAATTTACTAAACAACCCCTCACTAGGCAGCCCACTCCCAAGTACCACGACAGGACCTCACGAGCCGTGGTCCTTGGGCAGTGGCTTGACTAAAGTGTCTTGGCCTCCCTCATTCAAAGGCATCTTCACAAGCCTTCCCACAAATCGTGGTCAACACCACTTGTCGAGAAGTGGCTCGTGAAGGTGAGCCACTTTGAGGCAGCCCTTAGGGAGCTACTGCCTTGTCTTCACGAACCACACCACGAGCCGTGGTCCACACCACTGGTTGTGGTGGTGATCGTGGACTTGAGGCAGTGTGCTCCAAGTTTGGGGCAGCCTTGGCCTTTGGCTTGGCCCTTGCCCCTTTGCCTTGGCACTTGACTTTAAGCCTTGACTCTTCTAGCACTCAACTAAACCCTAGGTGGTCTACTAAGCTACGGGAAATCATTTTACAATTCTAACCCTTGCTTCAAACTTTGAAACCTTCATCTAAAGCTCTACTTTAGTATACTAGTTTCCGGGGTATTACAATATCTCCCCCTTGGGATCATTCATCCTCGAATGACAATTCTAAACACTTCTTGAAGGAAAGACTCTAGACTAGTAGTCCATCATGCATGCAATACATTTAAATGCACACAACCAAGGAGGAAAACTTCAAAGTCTAACATATCAACTCACAAAAGACAAGTAATCCAGAATCTAATAAGGCATAAAACACATACTGGTAGCAACATAAGGAGGTTACTCTTGATCTTCTCTATATTGGAGAGAATAAAACCTATTCTTCTTTTTAGGCTCCAGATCTATACCACTAGTGGCAACTTACTTATCTTCTCTTCTCTTAGCCTTAAGAACCGGGAAATCTCTCATTTTGTGCCCACTCTTCCCACAACCATAACAACCATCCATGACGGCTAGGAACTTGCCATAATGACTCCTTCCACACTTGGTGCAAGTGGAATTAGGTAATGGAGACCCACAACTCTTCTCTTTGTCAAACCTGGGGGTGTTGGAAGAATCCTGACCGGAATACCTTTGTTTAGACTTACGTCTACCTTGCGTATCGAACATAGCATTAGGAAAGTTCCCATCATCGGTTCTAGCTCTTTTCACCTCCCTATTCATTTTCTTGAGTCTTTGCTCCTCAATTTGTTCGGCATGGACCATAAGACTTGAAATATTCATAATTGGGATAAGCATTTCGAACAACATTCATTGACTACCAAGTCGGACACTCCCATCACAAATTTATTCATTCTAGTCCTCGAGTCTGCCACTATAGTTGGAGAAACTTGGATAGTTGGTTGAACTTAAGAGCATACTATACTTTTTCACACTCATACCTCCTTGACAAAGGTTAATGAATTCTTACATCTTTCGTTCCCTCAACTCTAAGGGAAAGAACCTATCATAGAATGCTTATTTAAACCCTTCCCACTCTATTGGGCCCGCTTCTACCGGCCTATTGTCTTTCCATTGTTCATACCATATTTGTGCTATATCCCTCAATTTATAAGCGGCTAGCTCCGCTTTCTCTACCGAAGTCAATCCCATGATAGCAAGCACCTTATATACCTCATATATAAACCCTTGAGGATCTTCCTCCACTTTGGAGCCATAAAACTCCGGAGGGTTTATCCTCAAAAACACTCTCACCCTCAAAATCACGGAATTCATATTAGGGTTCACCGGAGCTACCATCCCTCTATTGACTTGAGCCATCAAGGCTTGAGCCAACAATTGCATAGTAGACCTAAATTTCGCATGAGTCACATTCTCCCCTATATGGTCACCTGGAGCTTGAGGAGGAACTTGGAGAGGAACCTCTTGCTCCACATTGCCTTTCTTATCTCTCCTAGCATTTTCCCTTGTATTAGCCATACCCTGAAAAACAACAGGCACAGATTAGAAGAAGGGCCTACTAGGGCCAAACTCTATGGCATGACTTAGAGAATGAAGAAGTGAGATTTCCTAAACATCCAATAGCCTCATATTCATAAATGTGGCACGCTTTACATTTATGAACATGACTCAACTAGACGTGGTTTGAGACACTCCTAGAACCATTGTAAACCTTGTGCTCTGATTACCAAGTTTGTCACGACCCAGGGGTACACCCTAGATTTAACATGGCATACTTGACCCCGAAGGGTTCTCATACAAGTCCTTAGCATATCATAACATAATATAATATAAAAGTACAGAAATTTTAAACATTTTATCCATACAATCGAAATCCTTTTATAAAAGCAAGCGAAAGTCTTTACTACACTTTGTCTCAAACCATCTAACACAACTTTTGAATAAAACTCTTGGGGCAAAGCCCATAAAATATTCTCAAAATATGAAAATAAAAGACATAAAGGGAAATAGTGGTTTTGTCCTAAAAGTTGTAAAACTCCGGAAAATGGTAGATTAAACTAGAGTTATACGTAAGGTTTAAAAAGTATCAAAATGACTCCCCGTAGATTAGTAGACCATCTAGACTTGACATAGGGGTTCTAAGAGTAAGGGCTGAAGGGGAAAGTGCTAAGCCAAAGGGGCAAGCCAAGGCCAAAGGCCAAGGCTGCCCCAAACTTGAGCACACTACCTCAACTTCCATGGCCATCACCACGGCTCGTGGTCATGACCACGCGTGGACTCGTGGGAGGCTTAGTGCAGTTGCCTTGGCCAAAGGAGAGAAGCCTCAAAATGTCCTAGCCACTGTCGCAACTTCATAGAAGGGACCACGGCTCCTGGTCTTGACCACAACTCACGGTCTTGACCACGGCTTGACCACGGTTCGCGGTCTTGAACACGGCTCGCGGTCTTGACCACGGCTCACGGTCTTGAACACGGCTCGCGGTCTTGAACACGGCTCGTAGTATTGAACACGGCTCGTGGTCTTGACCACGGCTCGCAGTCTTGACCACAGCTCGCGGTCTTGATTACGGCTCGTGGAGCCCTTTGTGAAGATCCCTTAGGCATACGATCTTGGGGTCCCAAAAGGCATGGCTACTGCCTCAAGGACCACGAGAGGGACCACTGCTCATGGTATTGACCATGGCTTGTGGAGCCCCTCTCGTAATGCCTTGGGGTTGTGAGCCTCATGCCATATTTGTGTAGCTACTACCCCAACCTTCACAAGGGGGACCACGGGGGGAACTTAAATGAGGGTCAATTAGGTCATTTCCCTTTTAGTCCAATTAAAGTGGGGTTATTTTGGGGACTCTTGGGGGGTACTATATAAGTTGATTTTTAAGTCAATTTCCCGAAAACTAAGTCATTATATTCAAACCCCCAAATCAAATTCCCAAAATTCTCTCCTCTCTAATATTTCTCTCTCTAAGACTCCATTAAAGAACAAGAACAAGTTCAAACTTAGGGTTCATGGAGCAGCTTCTTTTATTCAATTTCGCGAAGGATCTCCAATCAAGGTATGGGAGTTTTGATTCATGGAAAGCTTTCTTCCATGAATCCCTTCAACTTTGAATTTCAAATTAGTAGATTTTTCAAAACCTAGGGTATTCAATCTAAGTCTTGGGTTCTTCCTAAAAACAATTTCAATGAGTTAATTGTATTATATTATGATTGAGTTGTTGTTTTATGGTGATTTTATGATAAAGTCCCCCATGAACCCATGAATTTCCCCATGACCCAATTTCATGAATTGTGATGGGTGTATTGATGCAAGATGATTACTATGAATTGTGTCTATGGTATTTTATTTATTGAAATCATGTTATTATCCATGCCTATTGTAGTATTTCTAGGTGTGATTGTGAGACATGATCTATGACCCTTGAAGAGTAAATTATGAGGGTTTGTACATGTTGATGAAAATTGTGTATGAACTTATGATTCACTTAGAAAATGAAAATCCTATGACTATTGTGTAAATTGTGGTATTGTTGAAAGATCATTCTCCCCTTACCCTTTCACATGACTAAGTATGAATTGTCTAGGATGATGATAATGTTGTTGTGTTGATTGAAAGGCTATTCTCATGAAACACAATGAACATAATGTGAATGGTTTACTCACATATTGATGATTCTAAGGTTGAAAGTCCATTATGGTTTTTAAACTTGATAATGGCATGATTTCAACTAAATGTCCCTTTTATGCATGTTTTTTAAGGATTTTGTGCATGGTGTCCATACTTAGAACATTATTTGTGTTAACCCATATTTTCTACATTTTGTGAGTGTAGGTTCCGACCGTTGATACATTCTACTTTCTTCAAGAGAAGCTTGGGTCGAGTATTCCCTAAGCTTGGTGAGTCCTCAAGTTTGAGGATAAGATGTTATTATTTCTAGTTTCTATTGTATTTCCTACTTTGAGACTATTATTGATGTAAAGGGCTTTTGACCCTATTTGTACTCTTTATAAACTAGATGGTGATTGAGACAAGTCTAGATTCGTATTTTCGTTTATGAAAAAGAAGTTGAACTTCGATTGTAAAAGTTTTAAATTTTTCCGCATTGTTCTATGTCTTGAATGTTATGATTCTGCTAAGGGCTTGTATGCGACCCCTTCGGGGTCAAGTATGTCATGTTACTTCTAGGGGGTACCCTTGGGTCGTGACAAACTTGGTAATCAGAGCACAAGGTTTAGAATGATTCTAGGGTGATGTCTCATGAACCACATCTAGTAGAGTCTTGTTCATAAGTGTGAAGCTCGCCACACTTATGAATGAGAGGCTATAAGATGTTTAGGAACTTTCACTTCTTTCATTACTCTTTAGTCGTGCTTTGGAGTCCTAACTCTATGAAGTCCTTTCCTAACCCTTCTCTTGTGATTATAGGTAATGAATACAAGAAGAAGGAATGCAAAGAGGGTGCAAGAGGAGAATGTCAATGAGGGAGTTCCTCCCCAAGCTCCAAATGAAGAAGGGGCTATGACCAATGTGGAGATAAGGATGGCTCTCCAAACATTGACTTGTGCTTTGACGGCTCAGGTTACTAGGAATGCTAGAGTTCAAGTGAACCACAATGTGAGTACAACCGCTTCAAGGATAAGGGATTTCACTAGAATGAATCCCCATATGCTCTATGGCTCCAAAGAAGATGAAGACCCACAAGGCTTTTATAGAAGAAGTGTTCAAGGTGGTTGATGCTATGGGGTTGTTGTCTCAAGAGAAGGTGGAACTATCCGCCTACCAATTAAAGTATGTGGCCCAAAGTATGGTATGAGTAATGGAAGGATAACAGACGCGTAAGAGCAGGCCCGGTTCATTGGGGTGTGTTCAAGTTGGCCTTCCTTGATAGGTTTTTCCCCCTAGAGTTGAGGGAGAAAAAGATGCAAGAATTCATCAACCTTCACCAAGGAGGTATGAGTGTGAAGGAGTATGGCCTTAAGTTCACCCAATTCTCTAAATATTCTCCAACCTTAGTGGCGAACTCTAGGTCTAAGATGAATAAATTTGTTATGGGGATATCCGACATGGTAGTCAATGAATGTCGTTCGGAAATGCTCATCCCAAGTATGAATATTTCACGTCTCATAGTTCATGCTGAACAAATTGAGGAACAAAAGCTCAAGCAAGTGAATAGAGAGGTAAAAAGGGCAAGGACCAATGATGGGAATCCTTCCAAGGGTAAATTTGAGGTTCAAGGTAAACCAAGGTTCAAGAAGAGGTATCCCAACCAAGTCTCACCTAGCACTCCAAGGGTCAACAAAGATAGGGTGTGTAACCCTTAGCCACAAGGAGGTAGTAGTGGTAACTCTTATGTTGAAAGACCTAGTTGTGCAAAGTGTGGCAAGAAGCATGAAGGCAAGTGCCTAGTTGGCACGGATGGTTGCTTTAGTTGTGGGAAGAGCGGTCATATGAAGAGAGATTGTCCCATGCTAAGGGCCCAGGGAAGAGAGGGCAAGCAAGTCCCTCCAAGTGGCTCAAATTTCGATGCTCCCAAGAAGAATCGCTTCTATTCTCTCCAATCTATAAGTGATCAAGAGGGCTCTCCAGATGTCGTGATCGGTATGTTACAAGTTTTCTCTATTGATGTTTATGCATTGTTAGACCCCGATGCCACTTTGTCATATTTTACCCCTTTTGTTGCTATGAAATTTGAAATGCTCCCCAGTATTTTGGAAGAACCTTTTTCGTGTCTACCCCGGTCGGTGACTCAGTAGTGGCAAAAAAGAGTCTACAGAAGTTGTCCTATTTCTTTGTCTCATAAAGTCACTTTGGTTGATTTTGACATGCTTGATTTTGATGTAATTTTGGTCATGGATTGGTTGCATGCATGTTATGCTTCAATAGATTGTAGGACCCTTTCAATTTCCAAAAGAGCCAATTTTAGAGTGGAAAGGGGGAATTTTATTCCTAGAGGTCGATTTGTGTCATGTCTAAAAGCTAGAAAAATGATCTCCAAGGGGTGCATGTATCACATTGTTAGGGTTATGGATGTTGAGTCTAAGGTCCCTTCTTTAGAGTCGCTCCCTGTGGTGAATTTTTAGAAGTCTTTCCCGATGACTTGCCAGGCATTCCTTCCGAGCGGGAAATAGACTTTGGCATTGATATTTTGCCGGATACTCAACCCATATCCATCCCTCCCTATAGAATGGCTCCGGCGGAATTGAAGGAGTTGAAGGAGCAACTCAAATATTTGTTAGACAAAGGCTTTATTCAACCAAGCATATATCCATGGGGTACTCTGGTATTATTTCTAAAAGAGAAAGATGGGTCCTTTAGGATGTGTATTGATTACCGCCAATTGAACAAGTTCACTATAAAGAATAAGTATCGCCTTCCTAGAATTGATGATTTGTTTGATCAACTTCAAGGGGCTAACTATTTCTCCAATATAGATCTTCGTTCGGGTTACCATCAACTAAGGGTAAGAGGGGTTGACATTCCTAAGACAGCCTTCCGAACAAGATATGGTCATTATGAGTTCCTAGTAATGTCTTTTGGTCTAACGAATGCCCTGACGGCTTTTATGGACCTTATGAATAGGGTTTTCTGGAAATATCTCGACATGTTCGTCATTGTTTTTATCGACGATATCTTGATCTATTCTAAGAGTGAGAGTGACCATATGGACCATTTGAGAGTTGTGTTACAAGTCATCAATGATAACCAATTATATGCTAAGTTTAGTAAATGTGAGTTTTGGCTAAGGTCGATTTCCTTCCTTGGTCATATTTTGTCGAGCAAGAGTATTGAGGTGGATCCAAAGAAGACAGATGCGGTCAAAGGTTGGCCTAGACCTCTAACTCCTACTGATATTAGAAGCTTTTTGGATTTGGCCAGCTACTATTGGAGGTTTGTTGAGGGTTTCTCCTCTATTGCTTCTCCGTTGACGGCCTAAACTCAAAAGAAGGCTAAATTTGTGTGGTCGGAAGCTTGTGATAAAAGCGTCCAAGAATTGAAAGACAAACTAACCTCCGCTCTAATTTTGACCTTACCGGAGGGTACCTAAGGGTTTGTAGTATATTATGACGCTTCTCGAGTGGGTATAGGATGTGTCCTTATGCAACATGGGAATGTAATTGCCTATGCTTCAAGGCAACTCAAGACACATGAGAAGAACTACCCGAATCATGATCTCGAGTTGACGAAGGTGGTATTTGCTTTGAAAATATGGAGACATTACTTATATGGGATCCATGTAGATGTGTTTACCGACCACAAGAGTCTTCAATATGTGTTTAGCCAAAAAGACTTGAATCTCTGACAAAGAAGGTGGTTAGAGCTTTTGAAGGATTATGACATGAGTGTCCTTTACCACCTCAACAAAGCTAATGTAGTTGCGGATGCCCTTAGTAGATTGTCCATGGGTAGTGTGGCTCATATAGAAGAGGAGAAAAAGGAATTGGTTCATGATGTACATAGGTTGGCCCGGTTAGGTGTCCAAGTAGTGGATTCCACCAAGGGTGAATTCATGGTCCATCATAGTTCCGAATCGTCCTTTGTGGTTGATGTGAAGTCTAAACAACACCTTGATCCCATATTAATGGAGTAGAAAGAATAGGTTCTCAATAATTCCGTTGAGGCTTTCTCCCAAGGGGGAGATGGGGTGCTTAGATACCAAGGTACATTATGTGTTTCGGATGTCGATGGCTTAAGGGAGCAAATTTTAGAAAAGGTTCATGGTTCGCGGTATTCTATTCATTTGGGAGCCACCAAGATGTACCGTGACCTACAGGAAGTTTATTGGTGGAATGGTATGAAGAAGGATATAGTGGGTTTGGTAGCCAAGTGTCCGAATTGTCAACAAGTTAAGGCCGAGCATCAAAGGCCCGGAGGGTTGTCCCAAAATATAGATATTCCCACTTGGAAGTGGGAGGATGTGAATATGGATTTTAATGTGGGGTTGCCTCGTACTCGAAGGCAACATGATTCTATTTGGGTCATTGTTGATAAGATGACAAAATCAGCCCACTTTATTCCCATCAAGACTTCATTTTCGGTAGAAGGCTATGCCAAGTTGTACATCAATGAGATAGTGAAGTTGCATGGGGTTCCCTTATCTATCATCTCGGATCGGAGTACTCAATTTACTTCACACTTTTGGAAGGCATTCCAAAAGAGGCTAGGTACCAATGTTAAGCTTAGTACCGCTTTCCACCCTCAAACGGATGGTCAAGTGGAACGCACCATTCAAACCTTAGAGGATGTGTGTGATAGATTTCAAGGGTAATTGGGATGACTATCTCCCATTGATTTAGTTTGCCTACAACAATAGTTACCACTCTAGCATTGTCATGGCTCCAATTTAAAGCACTTTATGGTAGGAGGTATAGATCTCCGGTTGGTTGGTTTGAAGTAGGTGAATTTTCCCTTATCAGTCTTGAGTTAGTTTATGAGGCCATTGAAAAAGTTTGACTCATTAAAAAGAGGTTAAAGACGGCCTAAAGTCGGTAAAAGTCTTATGCCGACAATAGAAGAAGGGACCTAGAATTTGATATTGGTGATTGGGTCTACTTGAAAATCTCACCCATGAAAGGGGTGATGAGGTTTGGTAAAAAAGGGAAGCTTAGTCCCCGATATGTGGGCCCATATCAAATCTTGAAGTGTATTGGGAAAGGTGCATATAAATTGGACTTGCCAAGTGAGTTGGCTCCGGTTCACCCGATGTTTCATTTTTCCATGCTCAAGAAGTGCATTGGTGATCCGGTATCCATCATTCCTTCAGAGGGATTAGGAGTTGATGAGAATCTTTCTTATGAAGAGGTCCCTGTGGAAATCTTGGACCGGCAAGTTAAGAGGTTGACAATCAAAAAAGTAGTTTCTGTTAAAGTCTTATGGAGGAATCACTTAGTTGAGGGTGCTACATAGGAGGCCGAGGCCGATATGAAGTCTCGTTATCCTCATCTTTTTTCTTCTACTCCTATCCAAACTTGAGGTTAGTAGTTTTCTTGAGTTGGTGTTTTGAAAGTCAAATGTCCTAAGAGTTTTCTTTGTGATTTCCTTATGTTGTGCATGTTCTTGTGAGAATTCATGTTTAATATATCTTGAGTTTTCATGATTTATATGTCCCTTATGTTGATTTGCATTATAGTATGATGATTGCATATTTGGCTTCATGAGGTGAATTGATGGACATGCTTAGTTATGTTTTAATGATATGGCATATTGGCTCCTTATTGTTGTGTTGAGCTTGTTTGAGTGGGAGAAGGTGGTTCCTTCTAAAATCATATGAAATGACGAGTTATGTGCATATAGAGTTGTGGATGTAGCTTCCTACTTCTGTGTGTTGCATGGTTATGTATTGAGAATGGAATTGATGTTTCCTCCTTTGCATTGAACATTATTCCTATATTTCATGCTTGTTGGGTGGCTAGTCTTGAGTCTTTAATTCCGTAGGGTGTCTAAATCATCATTCGAGGACGAATGTTCCCAAGGGGGAGATAATGTAACACCCCGGAAATGGTAGGTTAAGCTAGAGCCTAAACGTAAGGTTGAAAATTATAAAATGACTCCCCAAACTTTTAGTAGGTCATTTAGGATTGAAATGGGGTTTATTGAATCAAGACCAAGAGGAGAGTGCCAAGGCCAAGGGGCCAAGGCTGCCCTTAGCTAGAAGCTACTGCCGCAACATTCACGAGGGGGACCACGAGTCGTGGTCCACTCCACAGCTCGTGAAGGTGGTCGTAAAGGTCCCTTGGCCATGGAAAGATGGCCACCCAAAAGGCTAGCCACTGCCTCAACTTCACAGAAGGGACCACGGTTCGTGGAGCCCTTCGTGAAGGAGACTTCGGCATGGGGGAATGGAGTAGCCTAGCTACTTCCACACCCTCCACGAGCATGACCACGAGGCGTGGTCCAGTTAAGGTGCTCATGAGGGTATCTCAGGCGATGGAGCCTTGAGCTTCAAAAATTTAGCTGCTGCCTTGACTCCACGGGCAGGACCACGAGTCGTGGTCCTCACCACAGCTCGTGGAGTGGGTCATGTGGCCTGGACGGGGTCAATTAATGAGGGACTTTTAGGTCATTTCCTATTTTAGTCCAATTAATGTGGGGTGTTTTGGGTATTTTAAGGGAAAGTTTATATATTGTTTTTAAGTCAAATTTCACAAGACTTGGTCATTATTCAAAAACACCCAAATTGAAATCAAAAACTCCCTCCTCCCTAAAAAATTATCTATCTAGACTCAAGAAGAAGAAGCCATTGGAACTAGGGTTTGTAGATTCTCAAGGTTCTTCCCCAAATTTCGTGGTGATTCTTAAGTGAGGTATGGATGATTTTAATCCTTGGGTAGCTATCACCCAAGGAGCCCCTTCAAATTGTGTTTTCAAGATATCAAATCCACAAATTCTAGGGTTTTCAATCGATAACATGCGTCTTCTTTCCAAAACGTTTTTATGGTTTAATTATGATTGTTTATGGTTGGTTATGGTGAATTATGAATAGATTGATGGAGTATTGATGTTCTACAATGAAAATTCCCCATAGACCCATGTTTCCCCACATTGTTAGATCTTGAATTGATTTTGTGGGTTGGTTGATATTATGAATATGTCAATTGAATATGGTTATGTTAATTAAGCTATTGAATCATAAAATTCCTCCTATATTATGAAGTAATTGTATATGGTTGGGTTGATTGTGATTCAAGACTCTTGAAGGGAAAAGGTATGAGGGCATGTACCTCTTTATGAGAATTATGTATGAGATTGTGATTTACTTGAATAGTAATGATCCTATATCTATTGTGTAGTTGTGGTATTGATTCAAGATCAATCTTCCCTATACCCTATACACTTGATTATGCATGAAGTATGTATGTATGTCTATGATAAGCTTGTTGTGTTTATTGAAAGGCCATTCTCATGAGCACACTATGAATACGTTGTGAAAGGTTTACTCAGATGTTGATGATTCTAAGGTGAAAGGGCATTCTAACTTAAGGAATCCATGAGATATTATGATGATATGTTGACATGAGTGCATAGTGCATTCTCTTATGAACACGAACTTAAGTAAAGACTTAATATGAATTTTAAAGGGAAATATGGTTAGCACCAAGTGGATATGAGTATGAGATGGGTTCCTTCACGCTAGTAGTTGGGTTCCCAATAGGGTGTCTCATGAGATGAAAACCTCCACGTTAGTAGTTAGGGTTTCTAGAAGTATTCTTCATATCCCATAACTATGTGCCCACATAAGTCTTAGCTAGTGGATCTACCTAGAAGCTAAAATGTACGTTCTACCTTAGGCAAGTAGGACACCTCTTTTCAGTGTGGGGGTAGAACACCGGATTCCATGTAGCTCACATGGTCTATATCGGTTAATACTATTCTTCCCTATATGATATGAATAAGAACTATGGTAAGAACATGAACTGTAATTATGACTTCTTAAGGGGTACTACTTAGTGTGAGTGGGGGTATGGGACTTCACTTATGCATTGCACAAGTAGACTCTAAGAGGGGTTATGGTGAGGTTCTTTTATGTTATGATGGCTTATGGATTATGTATGAAAGATATGTATGTATGTTAAAGTTGACTTCACTTGTTGTAAGTTATGAACATGTGTGACTCTTTACTTATGTATGTTGACTATGAATAAGGCAAAGTAATATATGTATGTTGTTGGTAGCCTAAGGGTGACACTTAGCATTTGGTGAGGTTATGGGACTTTACCTTTGCATTGCACTAGTGTGGCTTTGGGTTACTTATATGTTGGTTTGGCTTATCTTTCTTCATAAATGTACATAACGGTTTTTAAACTTGATAAAGGCATGATTTCAACTAAATGTCCCTTTTATGCATGTTTTAAGTATTTTATGCATGGTGTCCAAACTTAGTACATTATTTGTGCTAACCCATATTTTCTACAGTTTATGAGTGTAGGTTCCGGCCGTTGATACATTCTATTTTCTTAAAGAGAAGCTTGGGTTGACTATTCCCTAAGCTTGGTGAGTCCTCAAGTTCGAGGACAAGATGTTACTGTTTCTAGTTTCTATTGTATTTCCTACTTTGAGACTATTATTGATGTAAAGGGCTTTTGACCCTATTTGTACTCTTTATGAACTAGATGGTGATAAAGACAAGTCTAGATTCGTATTTTCGTTTATGAAAATGAAGTTAAACTTCGATTGTAAAACTTTTAAATTTTTCCGCATTGTTATATGTCTTGAATGTTATGATTATGCTAAGGGCTTATATGCGACCCCTTTGGGGTCAAGTAGGTCATGTTACGTCTAGGGGGTACCCTTGGGTCATGACATTAACAACCGTTGATGCTTAGAATTGGATAAAGTGTCTTTGAAACATTATTAATTTGTCGGAGGCTTGTGAGAAAGCTTCCAAGAGTTGAAAGATAGACTTACTTCCGCTCTGATGTTGACCTTACCAGAGGGTACTGATGGCTTCGTTGTGTATTGTGACACCTCTAGAGTGGGGTTGGGATGTGCACTTATGTAACATGGTAAAGTGATTGCCTATGCTTCAATATATGTTTAGTAAAAAAGACTTGAATCTCTGACAAAGAAGGTGGTTAGACCTTTTGAAGGATTATGACATGAGTGTCCTTTATACCCCTGCAAAGCTAATGTAGTTGTGGATGCCCTTAGTAGATTGTCCATGGGTAGTGTGGCTTATGTAGAGGATGGAAAGAAAAAATTAGTTTGTGATGTGCATAGGTTGGCCCGGCTAGGTGTTCAACTAGTGGATTCCACCAAGGGTGGTGTCATGGTCCATAATTGTTCTGAATCATCCTTTGTGATGGACGTGAAGTCTAAGCAAGACCTTGATCCTATATTGGTTGATTTGAAGGAGTTGGTACTCAAAAAGTCCGTGGAGGATTTCTCCCAGGGGGAGATGGGGTGCTTAGGTACCAAGGTCGATTATGTGTTCCGGATGTTGATGGCTTGAGAGAGAAAATTCTAGAAAAAGCTCATGGTTCGCGGTATTTTATTCATCCGGGAGCCACAAAGATGTACGGTGACCTACGGGAAGTCTATTGGTGAAATGCTATGAAGAAGGATATAGTGGGTTTTGTAGCCAAATGTCCAAATTGTCGACAAGTTAAGGCCGAGCACCTAAGGCCGGGAGGCTTGTTCCAAGATATAGATATTCTCACTTGGAAGTGGGAGGATGTGAACATGGATTTTATAGTGGATTTGCCTCGTACCGAAGGCAACATGATTCCATTTGGTTCATCATAGATCGAATGACTAAATCGGCCCACTTCATTTCCGTCAAAGTTTCATTTTTGGCAGAAGACTATGCTAAATTGTACATCATGGATATAGTGAAGTTGCATGGGGTTCCTTTGTCTATTATTTCAGATCGGGGTACTCAATTTACTTCACACTTTTGGAAGGCATTCCAAAAAGTGCTTTGTACTAAGGTTAAGCTTAGCACAACTTTTCATCCCCAAACCGATGGGTAAGAGGAACCTACCATCCAAACCTTAGAAGATATGTTGAGGGCATGTGTTATAGACTTCAAGGGTAATTGTGATGATCATCTACCATTTATAGAGTTTGCCTACAATAATAGCTGCCACTCAAGTATTTCCATGGCTCCTTTTGAAGCATTGAATGGTAAGAGATGTAGATCTCTGGTTGTTTGGTTTGAAGTAGCTGATATTGCTCTAATTGGTCCCGAACTAGTTTATGAGGCCATTGAAAAAGTGTAACTCTTTAGAGAGAGGTTGAGGACGGCCCAAAGTCGGCAAAAGTCTTATGCTGATGTTAGAAAGAGGGATCTAGAATTTGAAGTTAATGATTGGGTCTATTTGAAAATCTCACCTATGAAGGGTGTGATGAGGTTTGCCAAGAAACGAAAACTTAGTCCCCGGTATGTAGGCCCATATCAAATCTTGAAATGTGTTGGGAAAGTTGCCTATGAGTTAGACTTGCCAAATGAGTTGGCTCCGGTTCATCCGATATTTCATGTTTCTATGCTTAAGAAGTGTATTGGAGATCCGGTATCCATTATCCCCATAGAAGGATTGGGGGTTGCTGAGAATCTTTCATATGAAGAAATTTCGATAGAAATCCTAGACCGACAAGTTAAAAGGTGGAGAAACAAGGAAATAGCTTCCGTGAAGGTTTTATGGAGGAATCATTTAGTTGAGGGTGCTACTTAGGAGGCCGAGGCAGATATGAAGTCCCGATATCCTCATTTCTTTCCTTCTACTCCTATCCAAGCTTGAGGTAAGTAATTCCTCTTGAGTTTTGTGTTTTGGGAGTCATGTGTGCTATATGTGTTCTTTATGATTTCCTTATGATATGCATGTTCTTGAGAAAATTCATGTTTAGTATAAAATGAATTTTCTTGATTTATATATTCCTCATATTGATTGTGCACTTTCGTATGATGATGGCATATTTGACTTCATGAGATGATTTGATGAACATGCTTTGCTATGCTTTTGATAAAATGACATATTGGCTCCATAATGTTGTGTTGAGCTTTCTTTTAGTTATAGAAGGTAGTTCCTCTTATGAACATGAGAAATGTTGAATTTCATGCATATTGGGTTGATAGATATAGTTCCTACTTCCTTATGTTGCGTTGATTATGATTGACATGGAGTAGAAATTTTCTCCTTTGAGTTGTGCATTATTTTGATGTTTCATCCATGATGGGCTGCTAGTCTTGAGTTTTTAATTTTGTAACGTGTCTAGATCGTCATTCGAGAATGAATGTTTCCAAAGGGGAGATAATGTAACACTCCGGAAAACTAGCAAACTAAGCTATAGCCTAATGTGTAACTAGTAGCCTAATTGGGGTTTATCGTAAAGGTTAGAGTCGTAAAATAACCTCTGGTATTAAATATAAGTGTTTTTGGGTGTAGACGTCAAGGTACGACCCCCCAAGGACCAACCAAGGGTCCTTGAGGAGGATCTTGAGATAACCCAAAAAGTTGTCAAAGGACAGCCTACCCATGAAGGGCATCCACGATCCGTGGATGGACCCACGCCCCATAGGTGGGGGTCGTGGGTCAAGGCTGGACCTTCCCCTATTTTGTTAGCCCCATACCATCACCCACGTTTGACCAGTACGGTCACTGGACCCACCCACTGTCCGTGGGTGAGGTCTCGTGGGTGAAGACAGTCTTTGGTCTTTAGTTATTAAGTTTGGGGGTTAAGGGAGGAGCTCAGGATTAATTAATTAATTAAGTAGGGTCGTTTTAATACAAATTAGACTACCTATATAAACCTAATAGACCTCAAAACTAAGTAAATTAATTCATTCTTTCAAGACCCCAAAATAAACTCATTCCCTTCCAAATATTTCTCTCACTAAAACCTCCATTGGAGAAAAAGAAGAAGTCGGAAGTCTAGGATTCAAGGACTCTTATTTTCTACCCAAATTCATGAAGAATATTCTATAAGGTATGGTAGATTTTCATCTATGGGTAGCTTTCACCCATAGAGCCCCTCCAAAACTAGATTTCAAAGCTTACAATTTCCCCTAAAAGTTAGGGTTTCACTCCAAGTCATAGGTTCCTTTCCAAAACGTTTTCAATGGTTGATTTTTGATGGATTATGATTGAATTGATGATTTATTGTTGATTTATGATGAAATCCCCCCAACAACCCATGAATTCCCCATATTACTAAATTGTGATCTCATGATGTGGGTTGATTGATTATAAAAGCATGTGAAAAGATTATGTTTATATTGTTTGAGTTAATTGAATCATGATATTATCCATATCTAATGTAGAGATTATAGATGTTTGGGTTAAATGTGATTTATGGTTCTTGAAGGGCAAATTATGAGAATTGTACATGTCTATGAGAATTGTGTATGAGCTTATGATTCACTTAGAGATTGAAGATCCTATGACTATGGTGTAATTGTGGTATTATTGAAAGATCATTCTCCACATACCCTTACACATGCTATGCATGAAATATATATGACTATGATGATTTTGTTGTGTTGATTGAAAGGCTATTCTCATGGACACACTATGAACATGATGTGAAAGGTTTACTCACATATTAATGATTCTAAGGTTGAAAGGCTATTCTCACCTATTGAATCCATGAACTATCATGATACCATGTTGGGTTGAGTGCTAGGGCATTCTTCTATAACCATGAACCTAAGTAAAGGCTTAACATAAACTTAAAGGGAATTATGCTTAGCACCGAATGGATATGAATATGATATGAAAGCTTTTACATCAGTTAGTCCGACTTTCGAAATGGGTTCTTTTTATGCCAGTTAGTCAAGGTTCCCAAAATAGTTATCTCATGAGATGGAAATCTTTTCCCTCAGTTAGTCCAAGTTTCTAGAAGCAATCTCCCTAACCCTTAACTATGTGCCCACATAGGTCTTTAGCTAGTGGATCCACCTAAGCTAACAAAATTAAGTTCTACCTTAGGCAAGTAGGACACCTCTTTTCGGTGTGGGGCAGTACACCGGATTCCATGTAGCTCACATTGTCTATGTCGGTTAAGGCTATTTCCCTACATGACAAGAATATGAATTATGATAAGAACATGAACATGAACTATACTAATGACTTCTCAAGGAGATATACTTAATGTGAGTGGGGGTATGGGACTTCATTCATGCATTGCATTAGTATGTTTTGAAAGGGGTTATGGTGTGGTCCTCTTATGCTATGAAGATATATGAATTTATGCATGTTTAATGTGGATTGTTGCTATGAGTGGCTTTCCTTGTTACAAGTTAATGAACTTGAATATTTCTTTGTCTATGAGTGTTGGCTATAGATGAGGTTATAGTATGATATGCATGATTATGGTGGCCTAAAAGTGGTACTTAGTATTAGATAAGATTATGGGATCTTATCTATGCATTGCACAAGT
Source organism: Solanum lignicaule (assembly GCA_029582545.1). NCBI lineage: Eukaryota > Viridiplantae > Streptophyta > Magnoliopsida > Solanales > Solanaceae > Solanum > Solanum lignicaule. The sequence goes on along the minus strand of JAJOOF010062935.1, from coordinate 20,555 downwards.
ATAGCTTAGGGTTGCTTATGAGATGGTTTGACTTATGTATCTACACTAATATGAATGATGACTCTTAAGTTTGATAAAGTGTGTGGTTTCAACTAAAATGTCCCTTTTGCATGTTTTCATGGATTTTATGCATGGCTATCATACTTGGTGCATTTTTGTACTAACCCATATTTTCTATATTTTTCTATAAGTGTAGGCCCGATTGTTGAGGTGTGCTTCCTTCTTGATCAAAGCTTGGATTGACTATTCTCCATGCTTTCGGTGAGTCCTCATGGTTTGAGGCTGAGAGTTGTTCATTTCTAGTTTCTTTCTTACGTTCTCTTTTGAGACTATGTTGTAAAGGGTTGTGACCCTTATTGATACTCGATTGTATTAGATGGTTATTGAGACAATGTCTACACTTCCATTTGAATTTTCTGAAAGACTTTGATTGTAAAATGTTTTAATTCCGTATCATTTCTATTACTTATATTTATGATATACTAAGGGTTGTATAAGACCCCTTTAGGGTCGAGTACACCGTATTACATCTAGGGGGTACCCTTGGGTCGTGACATATGATTGGACAAGAGGCGAATACCCGTGATCCTTATAGGATGAGAATAGGCAAATACTCATGTCACATGTTGTTGGACAAGAGGTGAGTACCCATGATCTATATGTTGAGAAGGACAAGAGGCGACTAACCATATTCCTTTATAGAAAGGCAAAGAGACGATTCACCATGTCTATAAAAGAGGCTAGACTATGATATGATGTATGATGAGCTTGGATTGTTGCTTGAGTTGCCTTCCATGATAGGCATGACTAGAAGTGGATGACCCAAGTCTTGACTAAGGATAAGTTGAGGTTACTTCAAGAAGTATTCCTTCTATATTTATATGAACTATGATATGCATTGATTATGCTTTATGATATTTATTGCCTAACCCTTATGCTTATGTTGATGTTGATGTTAGCTATCATATTTATTACATATTTGTGCTAACGCATACTCTTGCCTACATTTCTTATCCAAATAAAGGGTTTAGCGATCTCGACTCTCATCCCCATGGCTAGGATCTTAGAAGAGCAAGACTTGAAGATTGGTGAGTCCTCATAGCATTCGAGGATTTGGCCACCATTTCTCTTATGTTATTTCATTTTATGGTTTGAACATTATTGTATGGGCTGTGTCCCAAGATATTCATGTTTTAGATGGTTTGAGACAACTATAATAGACTTTTGCTTTTTGATATTGGTTGAAAAATGTTTTAAATTTCCGCCCATTTCTACTATCTTATGTTATGAAAGCTAAGTGGCTTATATGAGGCCTCTCAGGGTCTTGTATGTCATGTTAAGTCTAGGGGCTTCCCCTGGATCATGACATATATGTAATTGTTAGATTGTTATTATTGAGTTGTGTGCTATAAAAATGTGAACTATTAGGTTGGGCTAGTTTTATGCAAGTTGTAGTTGTGGAGGTTTGGTTGGGGTGGTATGGAGTACTCGAATTATATTCCCTTAGCTTGTGTTTAGAAGTTTACTTGCTGAGTACCGTGTGGTTTGGTACTCACCCCTTGCTTCTACATTTTTTTTAGGTTACCAGCCCGGATCTTTGTGATACTTTCTATTATCTTCTTTTTTGAGGCTTCCTGTGGAGATTTGTGAGGTAGTTGTTTGTCATCTCAGTGGACCTTCTTACTCGTATATATGATCTTGTTCTATTTTAGAGACAACATAATTTGATAATTATGTTTTCTTTCAATTCAAGTGTAATACATTAGAGTCTTGTGCACGTGACAACCACGTTTTGGGGTATATTTAAGTTTATTACGAATTTCTGCATTATTTTATAGTATTGGACTTTTACTATCATTTCATTTCCGTAATTTATCGTAATGGTTGGGATTTAGGCTGACTTGTCTTGGTGTTATAAGATGAGTGCCATCACATCCTTTTTTCCTCTTCACAAATGGTATCAGAGCCTAGGTTCATAGGTCTCACGTGTATACAAGCCGAATCTAAGTAGAATCTCGAGGATCGGTACAAAGACGTCTGTATGTAACTTCGAGAGGCTATAGTGAATTTCAGGAAAAATCTTCACTATTTGAATCTCTATCATGCGTCCTTGGTCTAGTCTGATTCTTATCACTTCATTCCACTCTCTCACTTATAGTGATGACTCATGTGTGGTTCTTCATACGAGTAGTTAGTGTCGTGTATGGCTTGTAGGTTAGATCAAGTTTGGAAGTCATAGACTTATCAATAGGATGTTTGGTCAGCGATTTAGAGGGGTTAAGTAAGGTGATGGCTTGATGATGCATTTTAAAGGTATTGGAATGATGAAGTTGAACCATTGTCTAAGAGGTTTCATAAACATCTTATCTTTTTGGGTTAGTCACCCACCAGCGGGAACATTACTTGGTGGTATATACGATATTTGGAATGGTTCGAAAATTGGAAGAGGAATTATTAAAGGGACGACTAGATAATGAATACGATAACTTTGGAAACTATAGTAAGTAAAGTTGTCATAACATATATAGGTTACTTAGCAAATGATGAGAATGATATTGCGCCAATTAAGGTCATAATCTCTACTGTGATTTCATAGACTAAGTGCATGTCAATGAGGGTCATGAAACAACTATTACAATGGTACATATGTTTACTTGCTTAGAATTATGAAGTGTTATTTCGGCTACCGACCTGATCTATAAAAGAATGTTTAATGCTTTGGTCTAGAGACCATATAGATTTGGTAATGTACTACAATTACTCAACGGGTAGGAATATGTGTGCTATTTGGGTACAATCTTATCGATAGGTATGATGTTCTCTAGTGGAGGATCTAATTAACATTCAGTACTAGTTCTATGTGGAAATAAATACGTCGTTTGTCAAGTGTGAATACTAACTAATTAAGGAGTTATCAATTGTATGACATGTTCAGATAATAAAATTTGGTCTTACATTCACATTGAGAAACCAACTTGTTTGTTACTACAAACACTTGAGTTAAGCATTATTTTTAAGGAATCTTCTAGTGAGAGATCTTTGGTGCAGTATTAATACGTTTAGGTTGTGAAGTGTATCTTGAGGATTCTAAATGGGGACTGGTGATTTCATCTTAAGGTCAAAGGGAGTTGATAGTGATGAGTCTGAGATTTTGACTCATTTAGGGATTTGTTTTGATAGCATAAGTGTCCTCAAGGGCCTAATTTATGCTTTAAACTGATGTTAAAGTGTTGATTTGCAGCATTACAGGCTAAGGAGCAAGGGAAGGACACTATTGTATAAAAAGGAACTAACAAATTGAAGAAGTGAAGAAAAGCGATCCTAGTGATCGCCAAGACCACTCGGCGAACCACCGAGTGGCTCTTTAGCTCTCCCAAAGTTCCACGTACCAGCCCTTGTGAAGAACCAAGTCTGCAACAGAAATGAGTAGTCGACGAATCACCGAATGAATCCGCGATGGCAACTTTGATCGCCCATAGTTACAGGACCTGGGAGGCTGATGACCAATGCCAAATGGCGATGGAAGAGAGCAAAGGACGGATCATCAAGCCACTCGGCGAGGTGCGACTTATTCCGCCGAATTGACTTTCAAGCCAAAAAGTGGGCAACGATAAATTGGAATTCAAAAGGAAAATTGAGGAGTTATCATCCCCAAGATTTAGAGTTAGACTTTTCTTTGAGTTTTTCCTTTTTTATTATAAACTTCAAGGATTTCTAAGCTTAATTGTGAGGATTCTGAATTGGGTTTTTGAATTTAACCATTTTGGAACATTGTAAAGGCTTGAAGACTCTTACCCAACTGATGGATAATTGAGTTGTAATGGTTTTTACCTTTTTATGATGTTTATCTAAAACATCCACTCTTGGGGTGTGATCCTCTAATTATAGGTTGAATTAGATTATGGGTATTATTAATTACTAACTTAAATGCTTAATTGAAGTGGGTTTAATTGTTAGATTTGTTTTAATTCAAGAATTGTAGTTTCAAATGTAATTCGAATTTAGAATTTTGAGCTTGCTTGAGAAAGCGGTTTTAGAATCAAAGCTTTCAATTTATGATTGTAGATATTTTGTTTACATGCTTTAGCTTGAAAGAGTAAATCCTAAACTCGATTCTACCTATCTAGCTCAAGAGAGTAGTTAAATTAAGGTGTGGGCTATTTTTATTTTCAAAGTTTGTTGATGTTTGAAAGAAATCACTTGATTCATGGTAGTTGTTCGAGAGAAATCTATCGTCCTTATAGCCTAGACTACCCACTGATGTTTAGAAATCCGTTAGTAATTTCAATTACCCATATAGTGAAATTATCCTATAATCGATCACATCCCAAGAATTCCTCTATATATTGTTACTTCCCTCGTGTTTGATTGTGTTGTAGCTGATATTTGAAACTCTAAAACCCCCCATCTGATATTCAGTGTCACCCCCTTTAGACTTGCTTACTTTTTTCCTATAATGTATATTCCTATAACCGATTAGACCACTTTTATAACTTCATAACTAAAATTTAAACACGTACGGCTCCCTATGGGTTCGATACCAACTCTTCGTTGGGTTTGACACTAGTTAACGTTCGTTTACACCTAGAATCAGATGAGGTGTACTTAAAATGTTAATCAAAATGGCGCCGCTGCCGGGGAGTTTGAATTGTGTTATTTTTGTGTTATAGTTAAATCTACTCACTGTGTTGGTTGTTTTTGTGTCTCTACAGAAGACTAAATGAGCATAAATGGAAGCAGTGGTAGCCAAGTTGGCCAACAAGATGATGTTGGGAACTTGAATGACGTTAACAATCTTATCAAACTGGGTGGTATCGGTGCAATACTTCTACCACCAACAAAAGGGAATGTTGTTTTTCATGTCACTAGCACAATGCTTCAGCTGTTACAAATGAAGGGATTCTTTGGAGGATTGGCTCATAAGGATCCCCATGAGCATGTTCAGAATTTCATCGATGTTTGTGGACCGTTCTCGTTCAAGAATATATCTCAAGAATTGGTCCGTCTAGGATTATATCCATTCTCTTTGATGGGGGAAGCCACAAAGTGGTTGGCTGATCTTTCGAGAAACTCCCTTACCACTTGGGATGAGTTGACTGTAGCTTTCTACGTGAGGTACTTTCCCCCATCAAAGATGATGACGTTAAGGGATAGCATTCAAGGGTACAAATGCTTGGAAGGTGAACCAATCCACGAAACTTGGCTGAGGTTTCAAAAGCTATTACTTTAATGCCCAACTCATGGCCTGCCACACGATATCTTGTTGCAATACTTTTACAGGAGCCTTGACTCGGTGAATAAAGGGGTTGCTGATCAACTTGTTTCTGGTGGTATAATGCAACACCCTTGGGATGTCACGTCTCAACTCCTTGATCGCATGACCAAGATCAATATAGAATGGTACACTTGTAAAGACCAAGTGTCTCATCTCACCTTTAGAATGACAAAAGTGCAGACCGAGAAGGATCAAGAGAGGGACAAAAACATGGAAAAGTGATGACCCAGCTGGACATATTGTCAAAAAATATGTTGGGTAGTGAGTTGAAGAGTGTGAATGATGTGGGTGTTGGGGGATCAAACCCTGATGAGGCACATTTTGAAGCTTTGTACAATGAAGAAGTGAACTTCCTTACTAATCAAGGAGGAGGTTTTCGTTCAAACTATCAAAGGCCGGGTGGAAATCTAGGTTGGAACAGAGATGATGGATGGAGAGATCGTGACAGAGAATGGCGTGATCGTAATGCCAATTGGAAGGAAAGAGAGGGTGACAAGGATAGGTACATCCCACCCCATGAGCGTCAGAAGCCTAAGGAACAATAGGCTAACTCGGATGTACGTACGGAAGACATGTTTTCACGCATTCTTACTAAGGTAGATGGATCGGATAAAGTCTTGAAAGAATTGAAAGAAGACGTATCTACACTTAGTCAGACGGTCACCTCTCATTCAGTGTCAATCAAGCAATTGGAAACGAAAATGGGTCAAATTTAATCTCATTCCAATCCAAGGCCAAAAAGGCGCCTGCCAAGTGATACCTTAGCCAACCCAAAGAATGATCGTTGAAAGTGTATCCATGTCGTGCCACGTAAATAAGGCGCTTCTTGGAAGGCAACCCAAGGTGCATTGCTTTTATTTCAATTTTTTAAATAATGGGTGTTGAATGTGCAGGTTAAGAAGTTGAAGTTTTGGGAAAAGAGCACTTAGGCGAACCAAAAGTCCAATCGGCGACTTACCGAACAGGTATGTGAGCCCGACTTGGACCGTCGTTTGAACCACCAAAATGACAGGAGGTTCTGTAAAACCCGGTACGCTAAAGCACCACTCGGCACATCGTCAATAGGTCGGCGAATGCGACTTACCTAGCTGACTGGCAGGAGAAATGAACGGTTTTAAAGGCCAAATGATTTAAAATTTCAAAATCCTTTTACTTTCCTACCTTTTAACTCCTGCACCTTCTCACCCGATATTAGATTCTTGCACTCTTGTGTTTTATTCTCATACTACTTGAGATCTTTTCTCGGATTACTTTGGATTACTTTTCTTCCTAGCACTTCAAATATGTTTTCAGCATAAATGTTGGTTTTTCAAACCCCGAACTTGATTGTTAGTTGAAATCAAATACAAATTGGTGTTTTTTTGTTGGTATCTTTGGGAAATATCGTATGAATCATCGTGTAATTGTTTGTTTGCCTAATCTTAAATGAAATTGGATTTTAATCATGATTCTCGTGTCATTATATGTTAAAATCGAGTTAAATTAGTTGGGTTGCATCGAATATATGTAGGTTCTAGCAGGGTGAAGTTTGAGTAGCCCCAAATTGTGCTAAAAGGTGAATTTTGCTCGATGATAGAGCGGTTGACGTCATTCTTAAGGGCAAAAGACATCAATTGGCCAATTTTGGACAAATCGGGGAAAGTTTGAGTACCCTTAAGGCATGGGTAGTATGGGTCTTGAGTTAATTTCATAATGTGAGTGTTTAATTTTGATTTTGTGGGTTGCATGCTTAATTTTGAAGTACGGGGTGAAAACTAGCACGTTTGGCCATTTGATGAACTGGTTGAGCTTGCCGAAGGGTTAGGTTCTTCACCAAATGTCCCCTGGATCGCCTTTAATTTCTCTAAGTTTTGAGTTGTTGTTCTGAAAATTTTGGTGAAACGATTGAGCTCGCTGAGTTCACCCAGCAACTTATCGAAAGTCCTTCTTGATCGGCCTTTTGCGCCCCTTTTTCCCATTATTGTCCTTTAACTTTTGGTGAGCTACTTCTACTTCACTGATTGGTGGTCGGCGATCTGCCGAATGGCCCTAAACATCGCCGACCAGCTTTGAATTTTGGCAATTTTTGTGTTGTACCTTTTGGCGAACCCGATCTGGCTCGCCAAAGTGGTTCGGCGACTTGCAGACCGGTTCAGCGAGTATTTCTGCAACTTCTTTTCTGCACTTTGTCTGGAACTCTTTCTAAAAAAATCTACATTGTTTACAGGAATGGCTAGAACCAAAGTGTCTGATAGAGACATGTCGCCCCAAAAGTGGGCACGCGGAGTTGTCATAAATAAGGAGGTAGCCGCTTCAAAGGCAAACGCCAAGAAAATACCTCTAAAAGAAAGTAAGGGGAAGGGCAAAGCGCCCGTAATTGTGACGCTGGAGGAGGCTAGCTCAGATAGTGAGGGAGTCTACGAGACATACCACACTACCTCCAACAATGAGGGGGAATCGCAAAATGATCCTTAGGCTTCTATCTCAGAGCCTAGGGATGACTAGTCGCTTGAGGCTAGGAGAGCAGAGCTATGCTCCAAGGCGATGAACGATCCGTCTAGGATCCCAGTGCATTCGACACCTACACCCTGAGTTTCAGCTCCACTGCCTCCTCCAGGACAACCAATAGTGCAGGCACCACCAGTGCAGGGTCCTCATCCCCGCTCACTCAATCGGCTAAAGGTCGAGGGACTAAGGACCATAATACAAGAGAAGAGACTGTCTGCCGATGGTTTAGTGGACAGACATACAACGGTGTGGGCCACCCTCAAGTTCTACTAATTTGATATATTTACAAAACCCCAGGGACCCTAGATTCCTAGTTGGTTTCGAGAGTTTTATTCAGCCTACAGTGACTTGGTACTGAAAGGGAAGAAGGATATTAGTGCCTTCAAACTAGTTGACTTTGTGATGGTTCGCACCAAGAAGGTTAAATTTCGTTGTTCGGACATAAATGAGGTACAAGGGTGCACTTACAACTTCATGCACCATTACATTGATCTATTTAGAAAGATGACTCTGGAGGACCTTAAGCGGTGGCTGGCACCCCTTATCTCTGAAATCACCCCTTGGTGGAGTGAGGCAAGAGCGCAGATAGAGAATAAAGATCTCAATGTAGCAGCTAGGTATTGGTTTGGATTTATCAGCAGCACAATCATGCCGTTCCAAAACGAGTCCATCCTCCGTCACTCAAAGGTTGCTTGCCTAGGGTCTATCATTGATCGGCAGAAGCTTAACTTGGAATTGATTATTAAGGAGGAGATGGACATGAGGGCCAAGCAGCGCCAAACGTCACTTTGATTTCCCGTGTTGATCACCTAGTTGTGCCGACGGGACCATGTTCCTAGAGATAAGCTTGCTTGAGAAAGAAGTTTTAGAATTAAAGCTTTCTATTGATGATTGTAGATATTGTGTTGACATGGGTTTATCTTGAAAGAGTAAATCCTAAACTCGATTTTACCTATCTAGCTTGAGAGAGTAGTTAAATTAGGGTGTGGGTTGTTTTTATTTACTAAGCTTGTTGATGTTGGAAAGAAATCACTTGATTCGTGGTAGTTGTTCGAGAGAAATCTATCATCCTCATAGCCTAGCCTACCCACTGATGTTTAGCAGTTCGTTAGTAATTTCAATTACCCATATAGTGAAATTATCCTATAATTGATCACACCCCAATCATTCCTCTATATATTGTTACTTCCCTCGTGTTTGATTGTGTTGTAGCTGATATTTGAAACTCTAAACTCCCCATCTGACATTCATTGTCACCCCCTTTAGACTTGCTTACTTTTTTCTGATAATGTATATTTCTATAACCTATTAGACCACTTTTATAACTTCGTAACCGAAATTTAAACACATACCGCTGCCTGTGGGTTCGACCCCAACTCTTTGCTAGGTTTTATACTAGTTAATGATGGCTTACACCTAGAATCGGATGAGGTGTACTTGAAATGTTAATCCGATAGATATCAGAATGCTAGACTTATGGGTTAAGAAAGTCCTAACGAGTATACTTGTGTGAAGGCAATTGAGGATTTTAGTATGAAAGTGCATATAAGATAGGGTTAGTCCTTTGATTTTGGTTTGTATAACTGGATTTAAGGTGTCATATCAATGACAAGGTTGACTTTGTTATGATGACAATGGCTAAGTGAGCATGATGGTAATAAGAGTTTGTGATGGATCATGATCGAGATGCAACTATATGATAAGGATTGTTGGTCAAACGAATTTTTGTATTGTAATGAAGACTTGCGAGTACCTAAGGTTGTGGACTATTTGGTGAGTAATGTGGTTGCTTGAAAAGTTGTAGTAGGTGTTGAGACACCGCTCGAATAGTGATGTTTGCGTAATCAAGACACAACTTCCAATGCGAGTGTCTACGATCGTACAACAGTATAATAACCCAACCAAGGGTTGGGGTCGAGTCCTAAGAGAGTGGTAGTGAAAGTTATTAGAAAAATAAAATTAAGTTCTAATTAGTCATAGCTATAAACATTATTGAATATAAGCATCTTAAATCTAAGGGGTGACGCAAGCGTCAATTATCAATAGGGGTTTGTAACAAGTAAGCAAAAATCAGCAAAAACAATGAAAATAAGAAAAGATACTAATATGGAGATGGGATTCTTGGGAGGTGATAGGAATACAGGATAGACTAAATCATTGGGTACATATTTTTGGTAGTAAATTCATTGAATATTTGTGACTAGGCTAGACTATAGTGGGGATAAATTCTCTCTCGAGAAACTTACCCCGAATCAAATGGGTTCCTCTCGGACACCCACTTGCCGCATGAAGAACAGCCTCCGCCTTAGCCCACTCACTCTCTCAAGCTGAGTGTGTGGGAATGAGACTAGGGTTCACTCTCTCGAGCTAAACCTCATGTCGACCCACTTTCACCGGTAATCAATTTAGTAGTCTTAGTTTTACGACCTCTCTCTCGAGCAAGCCGAAAACACAAAGGTGAAATCGTATTTGCAACTACAATTTCATTAAGTTCCACTTGAACTACTAAAAGAAATCACATCAAAACAACAAATAAATCACCAACAAGCAAGACCCAACAGATAATCTAACCCATATTCACAAAATCACACCCCAAGAATTAGGGTTTTAGCTAGACATCCTAAAGAGATAGAAATTTATACCAAAATGAGTTTACATTCAAATAGGTATGAAGATTTAAGTCTCAAAACAAGTCAAGGGTGAAGAATCCACAAGACCCAAGTCCAGAATCTTGGAGTTGAAACCCTTTGAACCTTCAAGTTCTTCAAAACCCTCTCCAAACTTAGAACTCAAAAATAGAAGTCAAGTCTTAAATATTACTGTTCAAAGCTAAAAATTTGATAATAAAATAATAATTCTCAATGAGTATTTATAGTTTTCAAAAATTTGTGATGCAGCGGATCATTCAGCGTCATTAGTCGAGATTGTTGATCAACTCGGCGATCCTCCCTTTGGTAGGTTCCTTCGCCATCTTGCTCTATCCCTCAGCATCGTCGTGTTTTGGATCATTGGGCGATATAGTACTACTTCACGGAAATGCTCGGCGACACGCCGACTGCTCTTTTTCTCCGCTGATTTGATCCTTTCCTTCAGGGCTCAGTACACTAGAACAAAAGGCGTTCTCCAGTCTCATCGGTGACTCGCCAACTGGACTCGGCGATCCTCAGGTCTTCATTTCTTCATTCTTTCAGCTACTTTTGTTCCTTTTTGCTAAGTAGTGTCCATGTTTTCCCTCAAACTTCAAATACCTGAAACTTTAAGGTTTTCATCAAATATTGAAACAAAATATGCATTTGAGGACACTAATTCTATCAAAATATAGCCCTAAATGAGTCCAATTTGTGGACTCATCAACACCCCAACTTAAACTTTTGCTTGTCCTCAAGCAAACTCAAGCTCAGCCGTTCAAAAAGGAGGTCTCGAACAGTGCTACACAAGACTCAATAATGAATGCACACAACAAGACTCAAGTTACTTATGCAAAGATCAAATGTGCACTCAAAGATTCAAGTTGTCACTCACCAATATCAAAGAATCTCATCTCACAATACTTGCTTCAAATGCAAGTTCAAGCACAACCAAAGTGTTCAAATGCCCTCACATAAGGAATGATTCCAATTTCACACACAAAGGTTTAATCATTTAAAGTTCTAGAATCAAATGCAACGCTCACTCTCACAAGGAAGAACACAATGCATGCTTTCACCCATAAGTTTGCCCGTATTTTCCAATCAACACTTGTTTTAGCACACTCAAGATCAAAAAGGTCTTTTCAAGGCTTGTAATGGGGCTGAGTGCAAAGGTATGGTCATTTAATCTTAGTGACTTTCATCCTCATGAAATGTGGTGCTCACAACACTTCATTTCCTTTTCCTTTATCATTCTCTTTAGTGCTCATAAATCATCCTATTATTCACTTCCCATGGATTCTTGGAAACCCCATTTTCTTTGTATTTTCATAACTTTATTCCATTTCTTTTTCTTTTTCGTTCTTTCTTTCCTCTTTCTCTTTTTTTTTTTGTATGGAGGGGTTCCATTTTTCTCAAAACCATGGGTAAGAAGGACTTTCTTGCACTTCTTGATTTACCCTTTCTTTTCACCACACCCCCAACTTCAGCTTTTGGCCTAAGTTGGCTATTCAACTAACCACAACTTCATGATGATTATGGGTAATGGATAAAGAAAGGTTTTGCTTACATCAGGTTTCTTCCAAAGAAAGGTAAGGTTCAAGGGGTGTTCAAGAGAGGTTCACACACTCACAAGGTAGGCCACAAAAGAGGTATATGTCAAATTGGCTCACACTCTTTAAAGTTGCCTAAGATCATATCAAGAGATAGCCTTACTTAGTCGATCGGACCAACAGGGAAAATTCTAGGATCTATCATGCATGGTTCAAAGTAAGCTCATCACACTAGGCATTGACAATACAGTCAAACAAGACTCCACACTTTCGCTAGTGTGCAATGATCATCACCAGAGAATCAATTTGATACATGGCTAATCACAACGAGATGCAAAGAGTTCACATATTGCATATGCAACTTCATTTGGCCTCATCATAGTCGTACATTCATGTTTGTTCGATTGAGAGCAATATTCGGGTCATAGGTATTGATCGAAATCGAGATTCAAATTTTGCAAAAGAACAACCACTTTCAACACACAAGCGGTGGCAAAAAAATTTTAGAAGGGTCAAAATCATTTTGCAAATTTAAAACAAGGAGCCATAAGCTCAAACATTCCACGAAAGCAGTATTTAACACAATTATAGCTTACAACCCAAATACTCAAACGAAAAATGATTCACAAATAGCAAACAAAAGGTGAGCCTCACCCCACCACAAATAAAAACATTTGTCCTCAAATGCAAATGAAAGTATCCAAATGTAAGACAGAGAGAGAGGTAAAGAAGAGTCATGTCTACACAATCGCTCCATCTGTTTGGGCATCAGTGCCCGATGCATCTATCTGAGACTTGATAACGGTCCCCTAATCCTCTTCAGAAGGTTCAGTGGAAGTTGACTTACTAAGATTGTCCAAGTCATGAACTGCCAAAAATAAGTGGATAGTTGTTAAGAATCCACGTCTCCACGAGGGAATAGTGGGGTCTCGGGGATTTGTTCTCATCTTGGCACTGGGCTTGTTGCCCTCATTATCCATTTTGGGAGAGTTTGTTGACTTTGTATTTTTCCTGAAATTTTTCGCTCTTGTTTGTCGGGGTGGCATATCTCTTTTAGCTACTTTTGGCCTAGCCATTTCTGCAAAGCTTCAAGAAAAAGTTAGAAAGGATTTAGACAAAACCAAGGCAATTCAATTGTAGAATCACTTAACCGAACCAGTTGGCGAAGCGCGCAACTACTTAGGCGGTTCACCGAGTGCAGTGCATAGAGAATACAAGGGTGCAGATCAAGGGCGAACAGGAAATCTTTCGGCGAGGCACCGAATGCGTTCGGCGACATCATGCTTCTCTCCGAAAGTTACAGAATGTGACATCATATTTGGCATTAGATTAAAGGGGAGATGGGGATTGTAGGCGAACCGTCGAGTGATTCGGCGAGCTCGACCCAACTCGCCAAATGACCCAACGTGTCTGCTATTGACCCAACTTCCCGAATTCAACCCTGCAACCCTCGAAAACAAAATTAAGACATTCACAACTCAAATTAGGCTTAGATCCATTGACAATCATGCACAACCCACGATTTTTCATTCAATTTAAAACGCAACCTTCAGGAATTAACTATTTAACTTAGTACGGGCAAAAATTTGCGAACTTAACAGGCAAACAAATATTCAAATGCGACCAGAGATGACCAGCACACATTATCAAAGTAATGTCATTGCATTTGAGCACAACTTGTGCGAAAATAATCATAGGGTTAGAGAAGACAAACCTTTTATGCCGTCCAAATGGGTATCAAGATGCTAGAAGGCAATGTAATCCAACTCGTAGCACAATTCGACACTAAAAATACTTCAAAGTACAAGATATAAAAAACCAGAGTGCAGTTGTGATTTTGGGAAGATGAGAAAGTGAGGAAGAGGGAATGAGTTTGAAACTTTTAAACCTTTAGCTTGAAAAACCTATCCAGTTTTCGCTCATTCGGTGACATTGGTCCCGATCATCGAATCACTTGGCGTTTCGCCAAGTTACCACATATCTCGCCAAATTTTGTAGGATCTCCAGCTATTGTGGAGTCCAACAACGGTTTCCTTCGGTATCGCCAACATGGTCGGCGATTTGCCAATAATTATGTGTGGTCACCGAGTTTTACAAACTCCAATGTAGCTTAGTCTTGAGTCTAACGGCGGTCTGGTTCGGGGTCGCCGAATAGTTCGGAAAATCATGGAGTGGACTTGTATCTCGCCACTCTACACTTGTTAATCACTCACCAAACTTTAACCTGTACAAACAACACACCATTCTTTTACCAGAGCCTAACTAAAAGCAAAAAGGGTTTTGGGTTGCCTCCCAAACAGCGCCTTAGTTAACATCGCAGCACGACGCAAGTCACCACCTAGTCCTCATTTTCAGAGTCGCCCATGGTGTAACTAGGCGAATCCTCAGCAAATGGTGGATAGCGACCTGATATCATATGGCCTATTTGAGCATCTTGCAGCTGAATAGTCATGAAATTTGCCGTGGTTGTCTGATTCAACATTTTGATGGTTTCTTTCATCTCATTCAACATCTTGTCTTATTCTTTGATTTTGTGTTGAATGAGCGAGAGGACTTCGTCATTTTGTATGCCCTCCTTCTTCTTCCCCTTTGTACACTCTCGAAGGGAGAAGTGCTTGTCCCTCTTTAATTCCTGTGTTTCCAACTCCAATATTTTTTTGGATAAGAAATCCAACTGAGTTAACAGTTCATCCCACTCTTGTTTCTAGTTGGTCTCCTTGTTGGCTTCAATCATTCCATCTATGAGTTTGGCTACGACTTCATAGGGTTGGTGTAGCATACCACCCATGAAAAGTTGATCAGCGTTACTTCTATTTTTGAGTCCAAGACCCCTATAGAATCATTCCAGTTGTGCTTTGTCGGTCATCCCATAAGATGGGCATAGTTCTAGCACTGCTTGAAACTTCAGCCACATTTCCTGAATGGTTTCATCCCTTACTTGTTTGAACGTTAGGAGGTTGTCCCTAAGATTGAACAGTTTCAAGAGGGGGTGATCTGTTTGATATCCATAATGATCCTTCATATCCATGTTTCTGCTTCAATACACAACCAAGAAAAATGAACCTAAAAGTAAATTCAGTGAACTACAATTAAGAAGAACAAAAATTCTACTTAACTACATATTCTCAACCGATACCACTCCCCTACAGCGGCGCCATTTTGATGTTTGTGTAATCAAGACACAACTTCTAATGCAAGTGTCTACGATCGTACAATAGTATAATAACCCAACCAAGGGTTGGGGTCGAGTCCCAAGGGAGTGGTGGTAAAAATTAATAGAAAAATAAAATTAAGTTCTAAATAGTCGTAGCTATAAACATTATCAAATATAAACATGTTAAATCTAAGGGGTGATGCAAGCGTCAATTATCAATGGAGGTTTATAACAAGTAAGCAAAAATCAGCAAAAACAGTGAAAATAAAGAAAGATACTAATATAGAGATGGGATTCTTGGGATGCGATAGGAATATGGGATAGACTAAATCATTGGGTACATGCTTTTGGTAGTAAATTCATTGAATATTTGTGACTAGGCTAGACTATAGTGGGGATAAATTCTCTCTCAAGCAAATTACCCCGAATCAAATGGGTTTCTCTCGGACACCCACTTCCCGCATGAAGAACATCCTCCGCCTTAGTCCACTTACTCTCTCTAGTTGAGTGTGTGGGAATAAGACTAGGGTTCACTCTCTCGAGCTAAACCTCATGTCGACCCACTCCCACCGACCATCAATTTAGTAGTCTTAGTTTTACGACCTCTCTCTCTCGAAAGTCGAAAACACAAAGGTGAAATCGTATTTGCAACTACAATTTCATTAAGTTCCACCACAACTACTAAACAAAATCACATCAAAACAACAAATAAACCACTAACAAGAAAGACCCAACAGATAATCTAACCCATATTCACAAAATAACACTCCAACAATTGGGGTTTTAGCTAGACATGCTAAAGATATAGAAATTTATACCAAAATGAGTTTACATTCAAATGGGTATGAAGATTTAAGTCTCAAAACAAGTCAAGGGTGAAGAATCCACAAGACCCAAGTCCAAAATCTTGGAGTTGAAACCCTTTGAACCTTCAAGTTCTTCAAAACCCTCTCTAAACTTAGAACTCAAAAATAGAAGCCAAGTCTAAAATATTGTTGTTCAAACCTAAATATTCGATACTAAAATAATAATTCTCAACGAGTATTTATAGTTTTCAAAAATCTGTGCTGCAGCGGATCATTCGGCGTCGTTAGTCGAGATCGCCAATCAACTTGGTGATCCACCCTTTGGTAGGTTTTATCACCGTGTTGCTCTATCTTTCAGCTTCGTCATGTTTTGGATCATTGGGCGACATAGTACTGCTTCGCAAAACTGCTCGGTGACACGCCGACTGCTTCTTTTCTCCACCAATTTGATCATTTCCTTCAGGGCTCAGCACACTGGAACAAAAGGCGATCTCTAGGCTCATCGGTGACTCGCCAACTGGACTCGATGATCCTCAGGCCTTCATTTCTTCGTTCTTTCAGCTACTTTTGTTCCATTTTGCTAAGTAGTGTCCATGCTTTCCCGCAAACTTCAAATACCTGAAACTTAAGGGTTTTCATCAAATATTGAAGCAAAATATGCATTTGAGGACACTAATTCTATCAAAATATACCCCTAAATGATTCCAATTTGTGGACTCATCAAATAGAATTAAAATGAACTAGATTCATAAGTGAAAAGAATGAGTGGGAGGTAGTTTATCATTTAGAAAAAGGTTAGAACAAGGATATTTACTCTGATTGCAAAGGTTGAAGATGTATCTTCAGATAAAGTGAAAAATAGGGTGAAGAGACATCTGGTTCCATCTGTTTAGCTTTGGTTATGGTAATAGTGTCACATGTTCATCAGATTGGTTAAAAATTTATTGGGTCAGATTTGAGAAGTCTACATACATTTGACTAGAGGATGGTGATAAGTTCTCTTACGATTTTGGATTGGTTATGCGTAATGGTTTAAATTCTAACGAAGAATACAATAAGATCGATAGAGAGACGATCAAGGATAAGTTAAGATATGCAATTTCATAAAATCATCAAGATATATGCTAATATTGATAGATAAGGAAATTAGGTTACACAAGTGGAATCAAAATTCAATTTATTCATTGTAAGTATACATTCGTTATAGTAGATTTAGTCGAGGTATGAAATGGTAATATAAGAAATAATCAATCATGTGGTGTATTGTGTATTTGGAAGGACTTGTGCATGATTTGGAGCCTAGACTTTGTCACTTTTGATTATTAAAGGACCTAGGAAAGGGTTTCACTTAAGGTTTTGGTTTAGAGTATAAGGTCAAATGTCATCGACTATTGGTCAAAGGATAAGATTTGTAAGTAATTCTATGAAAGAACCAAGATTCTGGTGTATTTAAGAGTTCAAAGTATTTGAAATTTGCGTCATGGAAGGAGTTTAAGAAAGGTAAAGGAATAAAACCTCTTGTACAGATCATTGGTTTAGAGTTGAAGGTTGTAAGAACTTTTGCCTTTGAGTTTAGATATGACTATGAGATGTGACAACTGGTTTGGCACTGACTTACTAGGGGCTTATCAACTACGTTAATGAAGATTGAGTTTTGGTTTGGATGACAAATAGTGATGTCGGAAAGATTTTACATGGTTATGTCAGGCTATATTGTTCAAATTATGGTATGTGACTAATG
Source organism: Solanum lignicaule (assembly GCA_029582545.1). Classification (NCBI taxonomy): domain Eukaryota; kingdom Viridiplantae; phylum Streptophyta; class Magnoliopsida; order Solanales; family Solanaceae; genus Solanum; species Solanum lignicaule. The sequence continues at coordinate 2,912 of JAJOOF010062935.1, read as the reverse complement.
GATGTGCAATTGTATGGACCTACAGTTCTACATGGTTATTAAGGATTTCGAGTTGGATTGATAGTATTTTATTGATGAGACTATACTGACTATTGTGATGCATTACATAGACACTAGATGGTAAATAAAGGTTATATATTGATTCAATTGTTGTATCTCGATGGAAAAGTACTTTTAGATTTGGAATTACTGCTATCAGCCTTGGGTGGGATCATATCTTTCATGGGATGCTTAAATGGAAAGAAAGGGAGCCACAGTTTCAAATTTTTATAGGCAACAATATGTTTGCTAAGAAAATTTTGATAAGAATGACATTTTGAGAGTAAGGTAAATGGTCACTGTGGTTATGTTGTTTGTTAGTATTAAGAGTACTGACTTCGATGAAGTATTGTGAGAAATATGTAAGGTTTCGATAAATTGAGTATGTGTACGATTGTAATAAAAACCAGACTGATTGATTGTGGGTGTCTAATAATTAAGGAGATGAAGTAAGATGAATGGAAATGTTTGATATGGGCACTATGGAAGGAGTATCATGTGTTAGTTAACCTTGGTTCTATACATTCTTATGTGAACTCCTTCTTCGTTTCGGACATGGTTTGGAGTATGATTGGCTGCCTATACCCAAATATGTTTCCACTTCGGTGGGTGGATTCATAGTGGTGGATTGGATATACCGATCCTGCGATGTCCTCTTGGTAGGATATGATTCTTGGGAGACTGAGTCATTTCAGATATAACATATTTGGTGTTGTTTCGGAGCAGTTGAAGTATTCTAGTGGTTCTGCAAGTACCACCTTGCTTATGAGAATGTATAGAAGTGCTGCCATGGGTATTTATAATTATCTGACAGTCTTAATATTTATCTAGTCATCGAGGTCACGTTTTGGCTATCTGTGGTTGAATGTGTGGACCATTGAGTCTAATTTTATCATTCTTAAGAGTTTTCTACAATTACAACTATTGATCTAGCATTTTGACAGTGTTGTTAGAGGTTTTGTATGCTTGGATCATCGATTCTCCCGAGAGGTCACAATTGCTACGAGCAAAGATATTAATGACGAGGAAGGTTTTTTTGTTATGCTACTAATACTTGCTCTGCTTTCAAATGCCCTTTTTTGGTTGCGTGAATGATGAGACCGGCCTAACCTAAAGTCAAGGCTCTTCCCTCTCTTGATGGCGAATCTTGATTGACTGACACTAGGAACCGATTTGGAGAAAGAAGAAGCATAGCATGACATAGGCGGCGGAGAAATTTCTGATAGTGAATTACTTGACTCGATGGAGAAAATGAAAAAGAGAATCTCATAATGGAAAAGAAAATTGTTGTCCTCCGGAGGTCGACTAAGGCTTATTAAACATGTTCTAGTCTTCCTATGCATATGTGAAAGTTTTTTCTTGACACCAGGGTGTCACTTGATCATTTCCTTCTTTGGGTTAGATAAGATCCTCTCTTGATGAATACCCAATGTCTACGGATCATATTTTTATAACTTAAGCTCCTGGAAAGATGATGTTTTGAGACGGGAATCTTGATAAGATCGGTGATGGTTTCTACATTTTAAGTGTGTGGTGGTTGGTTCATTTTCACTTCTGGTTGTAGCCGATATTGCTTTAGAATTTTCTCATGGTTTTGTTAGAAAAGATTCGTTCTGATGTATTGGCTAAATGCTTTTGAGGTCAGACCTTAGAGTATAGATTTGTTGAGAGATTCGTTAGATAAAGTCAAGTTAATTCAGGATAGATTTCACGCAACCTAGTGTAGAAAAAAAATTATGTGGATCGAATGGGTCATGTTCTAGAGTTCATGATTGGAGAAAAGATTTTGTTCAAAGTATTGCCCATGAAAGGTGTTATGAGGTTTGGGAAGAAGAGCAAACTTAACCTTAAATTCATTGATCTGTTTGAAGTAATTCTACGTTTTGGAGAAATGACTTATGAGTTGTATATGCCACTAGACTTATGAGGTGTTCATCTGATTTTCCATGTGTCACGACCCAAGGGTACCGCCTAGACGTAACAAGGCACATGGAACCCAAAAGGCACCATATAAGCCACTTATCATATCATAACTGATGTTTGCGTAATCAACACAACTTCCGATTCGAGTGTCTACGATCGTGCAATAGTATAATAACCCAACCAAGGGTTAGAGTCGAGTCCCAAGGGAGTGGTGGTGAAAATTAATAGAAAAATAAAATTTCGTTCTAATTAGTCGTAGTATAAGCATTATCGAATATAAACATACTAAATAAAAGGGGGGTGACGCAAGCATCAATTAACAATGGGAGGTTTGTAGCAATTATCAATTAAAAACGGCGGAAATATATGAAAACGAGATAGAGAGTTAGGGGATTCTTGGGATGTGATAGGAATATGGGATAAACTAAACTATTGGGTACACGCTTTTGTTGGTAAATTCGTTGAATATTTGTGAGTAGGCTAGACTATAGTGGGGGTAAATTCTCTCTCGAGCAACTTACCCCGAATCAATCTCTCGAACACCGGGATGCAGCTTTAAGAACAGCCTCCGCCTTAGCCCACTCACTCTCTCGAACTGAGTGTGTGGGAGAAGGACTACGGCTCACTCTCTCGAGCTGAACCTCATGTCGACCCATGATGTGAGGTCAAAATACATATTTTTAATCATTATTTGCCTCACATTTAGTATTTATATTTGTCCTTTATGAGCATAAATTTTATGGATTGTGCTAAATTGTGTATTTTATTTGTAGGATTAAATTGGTGGAAAATTGGAGAAGTTTGAAGCTAAAACGAATTAAAGATGAAAGGTTGAAGAAGGAAATCAAGCAGACAGCTTAATGGATTAAATTTAATAAAATAATATATTTATATATAAAAGGAAAAGGCGGCTGCAAATTGTGGAAATTCAATTTTACGCTGGCTTCTTG
>JAJOOF010062933.1:0-25169 GCA_029582545.1 Solanum lignicaule | reverse complement strand
CTGAGCACTCCAGAGTCTGTGGTGAGCCTCCTTGCATTCCGGAGGACTCAATTATTTTGTGTACTTAGTTTTGTTCTATTAGGATGTTGCGGGGTCTGTCCCCACATCCATCTCAGTATATTAGAGGCTTTATAGGCAGTCAGGCAGTGAGATAGCCAGTCAGTCAGTAGTTTTGAGTCTCTCATCCATGTATATGTAAATATTCTATTTTGAGACTCGAGTTGCCCCTTGGGCCATATTTTTATCAGTTAAGTTGTTTATGTCTTTGCATGGCATTGAGTTATTCTGTTGAGTCAGGTTTCCACTGAGTTAAGAAAGCCAGGCCAAGGGTTCACTTAGGGCCAGCAATGGTCTCCGAGTGCCAGTCCCGCCCAGGGTGTAGGCTCGGGGCGTGACAGATTTATACTCATAGTTGTGTGTAAGTTACAAGAAAATCTCATGGAAAATAAGGGAAACATCTCTCCACGTAAAACATATAAATCCCAGTAATATTTGTTTAATTTCCAAGAAAATTAAGTTGGTAGACAATACGAGTCATCAGTTATTTATGTCACTTTATGATCACTCGAGAAAAAAACTAATTTGCTTGTAGCATCAACAACCATTATTGGATATTTGTAAGTTTTGCAACAACGAAACATCTGTAGCTTGAGATATTAGTAATGGAAAAAGCACAAACACAGAAATTAAAGTAAAAGAAGATAAAAATTTTCTAGCATGCACTATTTGAGTCCCATCCTGCACTCAGTGTGTCTACGAGATGTTAGGATTTAAAAGATTGTAAAAACATAAACGATCTAATTATTCATAAATCCTATCAATTATTCACGACCATAAAACTACATTATTTTCTCATACAATTAATAACTATAGTAATTCAATCAAGAATATATACCCGAATAAGCTATAGTGTTCTTCAAGAATCATTACTTGAATTGAGCCGAAGTCTTCTCTTAATTGATCTTTAGAAGTTGTTTCTCTCCCTTGCAATACACTTTTGGAATAGTTTTGAGGGAAAAGATTAAACTTAATGGCAGAGAGAGGACCCATTTTTATCTAAAGAGTTTGAGACGTTATTCCCATGTTCTATCATTGTTAGTAGTGAGTATGGGTAGTTTTAAAACAACAAGGTAACTAGTAGTTTGAAATTACTAGGTAATTACCTCATCACTATGGGTAGTTTAAAACTACTAGTGAACTTCCCCATACAGTCTTAGTATTTAACCTATTTTAACTATTGAGCAAATATATAATAAAGTGGGCCATAGAAATTTAGATTTTCCCATTTGGCGCACGATCTTTAATTTTATGGTTTAATATGGTCTCTCCGGACCTCAAACTCGTACCTCTTGCTGAAACTTTATGACCCTCAACTTGAAGCACTCAGTTTCCATATTTTTCCTTCAAGCTCTTTCAAGTTATGTATCGTTGATATACTCCTCTTTTAATCACATTTTCTAATCCTTTTCTTAAGATCGATGGGTTGAATTCTTTCAAGATTAATACCACCATTTTATGAATAAAAAAGAAAACAAGCATAAATTAGAGGGTTCATTTGTCCATTTATTGATATAACCGAAGCACATATAACCAACCAGTTAAAAATTTCGATTCGCATAATCCTTTATTTACAATCGACGTCTATTGACCTACTCCGGTAAGATATGAAAACCTAAAGAAGGAAATGTTATTTACAAAACTTCACATATTAATTGCCTTTTCTTCTCCACCGTAATCAATAAATTATCTCCTCTCTTTTCTCATTTGCACAAATGTTAGTCTAATAGTTTTGTTTGTGTTGAGTAGTTTTTTAGGGTTTTATTGATTGTGCCGAGAGAAACAATATCAAACAATCTTCTTTTGGTGCGTAATATTACCCCTAAGATTATCGTAGTTGCCCTTATATATCTTTGTTCCAAGAGATTGATCCGCTTGATAGCAGGTTTGGATTTATCAATTTTCGAAACATCAATGACTCCAAGAAGGCTAAAGATGCGTTGCAAGGATGCTTCTTACATAGAACTCCTTTTAGCATCGAATTCGCTAAGCAGAATTAGAGATAAACAAAAATAAAAACCAGGTAAAAAGATGACGCATATGCTTATTTTCGTATGTGTCAATAATAAAAGATGACATATATAGAGAGAGACATTCGATGAAGTGAAATGATCTAAAGACATTAATACGGATAAAAGAGTCAAAAATCCCTTCTCAGGGATGTTTCTCAACGTGAGTGTAAAAAAATCATGCTAGATAAGTTGAAATGTAGAGGTACAAAACAAGTAGTGTTAACCAGGGTATGAGATAGATAGTATTTGGGACTTAAACAATTTCCATAGTAAGAACACTCTATTAGACCTTTTTATGCTTGAACAAATCCAAAAATGATTATTAAAATTTCAGAATATAAATTTACTACAAGATATTTGTGGACCCTCAAACACTTTTGCAAGTTCGAGATATTATGGATTCATCTTTATAAGGGATAGATGTATTTTTTTCCACCCTTAATTAGAGTTCTAGTGCCCTAAGACTATAGAAATTCCTAGTTGGGAGCATTTTCCCCTTAAATAAGTCCTACATATCATGAGGTTTAATAGAACAAATGTGTACAAAATAATAAATAGATAAATAATAAAAGTGAGACGTGATTATCAAACAAGAATTCAGGAAACCAGAAGAAAAGAGGAAGTTAAACCATGAGAAAATGGAATTCCAAAATTGAGTTAAAGAATCTTCTTCAATAACGAATACCACTAAAACATACGGTGCCATGAGCTATCCCAGTATCTTGATGTCTTCCAAAGTAAAACTGTCGATCAACATATCTCCAAGACTATGGCACAACAGTAACATCTGACGTAGGCATAGCAGCAGACACTTCTGCAGTTCCTTCACCACTACTTGATGGCTAAAAATTACTTAGACTTGTAACAAGTTTATCTGTTAAGAAGGACCTTTCTTGGAAACCCGAGAGGGTGTTATCTCTAGTGCATCCATGTATCGAGGTTGATAAGACTCTGGTGGCAAGGATGTGCCACTAAGTGTATGAGATGCAGAATTTAGAACAAAATCATAAATACATGCCGGACCATCAACTATTAAAACCTTCCTAATGAAGTCTGAAGGTGGCACCAAGAACATGTTGGTTCCATCATTAAGTTTTGCAACCCCAACACGATCTCTTGAACTCAGGTACCTCAAAAATATTGCGTATGAGGTAAAATCTTTATTGTATCCCTGGCAATAAAAATATAATGATGAACCCGACAACAACATCTTAATAGTGTTTAGTCCACTTGTCTAACCCCATTCCATCGTAGTTGTTGACTACATCAGGGCTACAAAAAAGAAAAGTATAAGCACTTGAATGTAGCTAAAAAAGTCCATACAAAATATTTAACTTATATAAGAATTATATATACTGTGTGAATTAAAGAAAGATCAAAGATGCATATATTCTATGCTAACATCATCTCCTGAAATTTTTTTGGAATTTGTTTCATGAGAAATTCTGTCAAATCATACTTCAATCTCATATTCTATACTTTCTCCGATGGGTACACAGAAAGCACGACACACATGTTCCATTCTTGGCGATAATGCCACGCCATATATAGTCATGGAAAGAATATATATGCATGTTCGATCTTTCTTTAGATTAGCACAGTATGTAAAATTCTTATATAAGTTCACTATTTTGTGTGTATATTTTTTCAACTAGTTTAAAGTGCTGACATTTTTGTTTTTGCAGCCCTGATGTAGTCGACTACTTAACCAAAACAGTTTTAGAATTATCTATAAATTTAATTAATCATGTGATAACATATCATATTATACTAAAAGAGGAAAGCCCCAAAGATAAAAGTTGAACTACCATTTTACCCCTATTCTAATTTAAAATTTTATAAACTATCGAATAAGTTAAATATTAAATAATAAAAATGTTTACAAAACCTTTTCACCTCCTAAATTTATTGCATGTTGGAGAGTAATAAAGTAATCATATTAATATATAAGTTAAAATATCTTAACTGCATGCATTTAGTTTGAACTGATAATAAGAATGATATTGGTCAAATACATGGCAAAACTTTTCAAATATTTGAAGAATAGCGGCAATTTAAAGAATAGTTAAAATTTATGCAACTTAATGAAATCCTATTAAATATTAAAGATTTCCTAGATGTTGTCAAACCTATTGTTTTCCATCATTTTGTATCAATCAACTAATGATGGACTTATATTGAATTTTGCTCATTAAACATCTAATATAAACAGATATCAAAACTTTCATCACCGAATGATACAAATTAACCAGGTATGTAACAATTTACCCTCGATTTGTTAGTTCAACATTTTCTTTGCTCATTTTTTCGTCAAATAATTAAGTATAATTGTGATGCTTTTTTATATTCTATGTAAATTTTGTGAGATAACACTTTGTTGTTTGTTATGCGAAATAGAAAACTACTTTTAGGGTTTATAATAGTGTTTTTCAATGTAGCAGTGATATCTGATAAAGGGTTGTGCTTCAAATTCTTAGTTGAATAATCAATTAGTCAATTCCTTTCTATTTTGTGTTACAAAATTGACAGAAACATGATCACTTATATGATTTGCCTGATATTATAAATTCTATGGTGTGTTTAATGCCTGAATAAAGTTATAAAATATAGAATTAGTTTGTCAAGGGAGAAAGAGAGCAAAATTGAGGAATTACGAGCTTTTCTTTGTTCCTAATTTGTTGTTTTAAATTGTCTGCTCTTTTCAAGTTAAATATTGCATTCTTTTATTTTTTAATAATAATGTCCTATAATATATTCTACCAAATTTATTCTTTACGATATGTTTCAATTAAAATTTTGGGATAAACGTGCAACACATATTTCGAGGACTAGTTACTAATTAATATGAGGGATGGACAAATAATTGCCCCGTCTTAGTAAAGTAATTGCTTCACGTTGTAAGAGCTACGGAAAGTGTACATATTCTATCGTCTTAATTAAGGTCACAATTTTATGTCATAGATATACACAAGAAAACAAAATGGTGAGATCGCGTTTATGCATCTTGATCAGAATCCTCTTAAAAACTATAAAGGTTCTTTGATTTAAAAAAGGAGTACACTCAATCCTAGGTTTGGTACATTAGTGGAGGTCACGTTTACGCGCCTTGAAAAATGTATAGAGGAGTTGAGTCACAACTTTGTGTCTTAGTTAAGAGTAATTAAATTCAACAATTTAAATGAAACCTATGAAAACAATTTATCCAAGATTAATTTAAGTAAAGTAAGAGTTGATAAAAGTGACTGTATTAGAACCATGGGATCCAGGGGTGCCTTATACCTTTCCTAGATCAACAACATTTCTTATCCAGTCTTTCCTTTTTGCAGACCAAATAAAGGAGTAATTTCCTATTGATGAGGGATTTAAAAAATGTGACTTGGTACACCATAACTCAATTTCATTTGTGACTTTGCAGCACATGTTCTCATAGAATTTAGTCATTCTAACGAATCTAAAAAAAATTAAATAGGAAACATGTGCACCACACATGCCTTGAAAATACTTTATAGAGATATATAATCTACGCAGATGTGACCACTTATAAATTTAGATTCACATAATCCTCTATTTGAAACTATCGCCTCTTCTTCTATATTACATAAAATAACATCATTCATAAAGCTTTACTTACTGAATTGCCTCTTCTTCACCGGTGCAATCAACAATATATCTTCTCTCTTTTCTTGTCTACCCGAATCTCGAATATATAGTTTTTTATTCTATGTTTCAATTTTTATGTTGAATAGCTTTATAGGGTTATCATAATGGTGATGCTGGGAGAAACACAAACAAAGAATCTAATGCTGGGTTATCTAGCCCATGACTTCACCGATCAAAATTTAATGTCTCTCTTCAAGATATAAGGCCTACTTGATAGAGTAACCTCATATTCCTCTCATATGTTTGGCTTTTTCTATTTTGGTAACATAAACAACTCTAAAGAGGCTAAAATCTCCCTTCGAGGATATATTTTCATGGATTTGCACTTTAGATATAATTCGCAAAGCCGATTTCTATTTTTATTTTTATATTTTTTTTTATTTGATTCAAATGGATTTTTGTTGTTTGTCGTCATGTATTTGTTAAAATTTGTTTGTGAAATCATCAACATTGTGCTTCCCTATCATCTATAGGAAGTGATTACATGTAACACCCCATAAATTTTTTGAGCTAAGACTTGAACCATCCTTCATAGTGAGTAGGATTTTATCGAGAAATTTAAAATTTTCTTAAGTGTTAAGGTCACTGGAGGTAGCACCTTGAGTTCCAAAAAGAAATAAATTGGAAATAGGAAAATCAGAAATTTTGCAAGTTATGCTTAAGTTATGAGTTTTGGGTTAACTTCGAACTATCATAATCTTCAGTACTGGATGAGTTAGGTGAAGTACAAGTTATCGAATGAAAGATCTTTGAATTATATTTTCAACGCCACCGAGTTTGCTAATTTTTGAGCTCGTATGAGAGAGATATCCCTGTTTGAAGTCAGGCTGTCCAAATAAGGAAAGTTACCAGCAAATAGTGATGGCTATTTTGGTCTTTTCCTTACCCAATCAGATTAAATTCGTTTTTATTAAGGTTTTAAGGGTCTAATCCTATTTGGTTCAGTTTTATAATCCTAATATATCCCTAGGGTTTTAGTTGACAGTTCAATGAGAGAAAAGAAGAGAAAAGAGGAGAAAAGAGGAAACGATCAAGACATTCATCGAGGTTCTTGAGTTTTGTTGCGGATTTTTGCCATGAGTTTGATCCCTAAGAGGTATGCAAACTTTTATAATGTTGGGTTCGTTCACCCACATGCTAATCATGAGTTTCTTTTGCGAATCTATCCATAAATATTGAGCAATTTAATTTCTTGATGAGTTCTTGATTAAGTTTTGATACAGATTCTACCTGAGCAAACTTCAAACGACCATATCTCTTAGAATACAAAGAGTTACGTGAGCCATAACTTATTAAATTAAAGTTATTCAAATCTACTTTCTAACGTCACCAATATCACATCAATCCAATTTCTGAGTAAAAAGTTATGACTATTTTTGTAACCTATACAGTGTTGTTACGAATTACGCCGACGGGAAAACATTAAAAAGGGTTGTTTTCGTTTTTTTACCTCCAAGAAAACCCTAAATGAATTTCCTGACTTAGAAAAGGCTCAAAAAAATCAGATTTTAATCTTATAATCCAACATTCTCTTCTCTCTCAAACCCTAGGGCAAAATCTTAAGGAAAAATTAAAGTAGAAGACTTCCTGCAAGATTCTTCTTCAAGGTAAGTCTTTCTCTGAGAATCAATTTTTTTCAACTCAAATTCCTCTATACATTTATGACTCACTAATGAAAATCATAATTCTTGTCCATAGAGATTTCAAGTAACTAATTAAATAATCTCATGAAAGGTTTTCATGATCGTTTACCTTCAAGCTAGGGTTTCAAGACTTATAATCAAGTTCTTCTTCAACATTCTTCAAGATCCTTCAAGATTCTTCAAGAACCTTGTTCTTCCAGGTATGTAAGGCTATCATAGTGTTGGACTAGTTCGTCCTCATGCCCTACATCTTCTTTCAAATCAGTAAAAGAGAAATCTAGGTTTCTCCCTCTAGATTTAAGTATTCTTGAGCTAAGTTGATTTTGAGTTCTTGAATTCTCGATTCTTTTAAAAATTATATTCCTAAGTATTGAGTTTCTACATTTTTATTGAGATCCTTGAGTTGACTTGTTCATAGCTATAATTCAACATGAATCCTATTTTAAGTTATAAGTCTTGAGATGTTTTACAAAGCCAACACTTGAATTTTAAACGGTGTTTTGAGGAAGTAAGTATGAGAATGAGAAGAGTCATATACATGAGTTCCATATTATTATTTAGAACCTTGAGTCGAGTCGTTCATGCCCATAAATTCTGCATGAACTCCATCAGTTGAGTATCTTTGAGAGGAGTAGTATCTTTAAGTTCTAAGTATTGAGTATTGAGTTCCTAATCATTTTGGAATTATATTCCTAATCATGGGACTAATACATGTTACCCATGAAGGTCCTTGAGCTGAGTAGTTCAGGCCCATAATTCCTCATGAATCTTATGAGTCGAGTAGTCTTGAGATGAGAAGTATAATTTATTCCTTGAGTTAAGTAGTTCATGCCTATAATTCCGCATAAACCCTATGAGTCGATCACTCTTCAGATGCGAAGTATCATTTAGTCCTTGAGTTGAGTAGTTCATGCCCATAATTCTACATGAACCCTCCGAGTCGAGCATTCTTGAGATGACTACAATTATTGACTCCTTCTGTTTTGGAGTTGTTGAGTTTCGAGTATTGAGTTATATGCATGGTTATTGAAAATCTTGAATTGAGTCGTTCACGACAATAATTCGGCATGAACCGTATTTTAAGAAGTCGTTTAATAAATTGTTTTAAAACTTGTTTTAAAGACTTGAGCACTGAGTTGAGGAAGAGTAAAGCTGAGTTAATTTTCTTTAAAATGATATATGGGAACTAAGCATTCCCAAGGGTAAATGTTTTCACATTTAAGATGAGAAGAAATTGAGATTTCCAAAAGAGTTTTGATCAGTTTGAGTACCAGCTCTTTTAAGAGAAAGATTTTTGAGTAATAATCTCAAAACACATAAAGAGTTGTGGTTTTAAACATATGAGCTAGTTATACTTTGGGAGTAGTATTAAGCACTGTTATGGGGGAGAGTCCAGATAACTCACAACCCCCATAAGCTAATTAGCCAACGTGGGTAGAAAAGGTCATACTTTTTAGATGATTCCTTAATGCTTTTTAGCATAGACTAGTGGATCCACTTAGTCGAGAGGTTCTATACCCCAACAAGGTATAGGGAAGTTCTAGAAGCGTGGGCGAGACGTTATATCATCACATAGATCATAGTGATGGTTGTCGGGTAGAGAAACTCCCACAGAGTTATATTGTATTTTTATATACAATCTGAGTTATTATTGTATTCTTCAATGCATTGAGTTGCTATATATTGTTTTAAAAACTTTCCATGCATTACACCTTTTAATATTGCTTTATCTTGAGTTGAGTACCTCTAAGTTGAATATATTATCATTGAGTTGAACTATGTTTCTTATTCTTGAGTTGAGTTTAGCAAGAGTGAGTTGAGATGAGGTAAGTATATTTCCTTTTTATTAAGTTCAAGCTAATGTTTATGTGTTAGAATTCCCTTACATGATTGTACATTCCACGTACTGAGCCATTTTGTTTGCATCGTTTCTTGATGCAGCTACAGGTATTTAGGGTCATCAACATAAGTTTCATTGATACCACATGGAGTTCGAGATAGCTAGGTGAGCCTTCTTGCTTTCGGAGGATTTCATTTAGTTTTCAATTTTGTAAGGATGTCGTAGGTCGTGTCTTGAATTTCATCCTTGTCATTTAGAGGAATGATAGATAGATATTAGAGTTTCAGAAGTCCCTTCATTTATCTTGTTAAATGTTTTAAAGAATTGAGTTGCCTAGTTTTGGCTAGTTGAATATACGATCATATTCTAAGTTAATTATTTGAGTTTCACTGAATTTTATTATATTTTTCAGCTATGTATGCTTGAGTTAGTCTTCTGCTTGTTGTCAGCCAGGATGAGGGTTCGCTTGGGGACCAACAATGGTTCTCGAGTGCCGGCCACGTCTAGGGTGTAGGCTCGGGTCGTGACATTACCTTTCTCTACATATTTACAGTAAAAGTAAAATACCCAAACTAGTTCTGTGATAATAAAAAAGAGAGCAGAAATTAGAAAGAAGTTTGTTATTGTAAACAAAGAGAACAACTTATGAAGAAACTATTGTCTTGAATAGAGAAGAAAACACACATAAACAAGAGGGTTAAATTTGTCTATTTATCGATATAACTGAAGTAGATATGACCAGTTATAAGTTAGGATTTGTATAATTCTATCTTTATAATCCACACATATTGTCCTTCTCCATAAGATATGAAACATAAATAAGGATATGTCATTTACAAAACTTCACTTATTTAATTGTCTTTTCTTGTTCGTCGTAATCAACAAATTATGTCCTCACTTTTCTCATTTACCCAAATCTCAGTCTGATTGTTTTGTTTGTGTTGAGTAGTTTTCTAGGGTTTCATTAATGGCGCCAAGAGAAACTCCATCAAACAATATTCTAGGGGTGGTTAATCTTGGTTATGGAATTATCGATGTTGACCTAATGTATTTGTTCCAGAACTTTGGCCCGCATGATAGTGTAATGACATATACCTCTCGTGGGAGTGGATTTATCCATTTTAGAAAAATCAACGACTCCAAAGAGGCGAAAGATGAGCTAAAAGGATCCTTCGCTCATGGAAATCATCTTAACATCAAATTCGCTAAGTCGGTTTGTGTTATGGTTTAGGTTTGTTTCTTCCTTCTTTGATTAGATGGATTTTTATTGTTTCTTCATAATTATTTGTTCTTGACAAAAGCAACTCAAAAATATTTGTGAAGAAACAATAAAAATCCATCTGAACCAAACAACGAAGAATCACCAACTTAGCGAATTCGATCCTAAGAGGATAGCCATGAAAGAAGGATCATTGGAAGATGTTCTTAGCTTCCTTAGGGTCGTTAATTTTTCTAAAATCAATAAATATGAACCAACGAGACATATATGTGGTTATGCTATCTATGAGGCCAATGTTCAAGAACAGAGACATTAGTCCAACATTGGTAACGTCAAGGGTAATATTACCGACCCATCTATTGTTTGATGGTGTGTCTCCCAGTGCCATTAATAAAATCCCTGAAAATTAGTTAGCACAAACAAAGCTATCAAACTAAGACTTGCGGAAATGAGAAAATATTGAAGAAAATGTATTGGTTGCTATGCAAAAGAAAAGGCAATAAAGTAAGTAAAGTTTTGTAAATGACGTTTCCTTTATTAGGTTTTCATACCTTATAGGAGAGGGACAATTAAATGCTCTCTTAGGGACGTCTGGTGCGCCAATACTAAGCTAATTGTAATTGGACCTTAGATCCATATTTGAAAATACAATTGCACCTTGAAACTGGTCAAACAGATCATCTATCCTATATATGGGGTAACTGTTCTTCACTATCACCATATAATTGCCTATAGTCAATACACATGCACATCGTACCGCCTAGGTTCCTCTATTGCAGGTTGATCCTGTGGACTAGTTTCTGGTACTGGTGCAACTGTTCGTGCTATAGCTAGAGCCTGCTACATGCCCCCAAACACAACCAGAAGTTGAGAAATTGTTACTTGAAGAACTAGAACCATAACTGGTTCGGGTGGTGGCTGAACTGGTCCTGACCCCACCGGTTGATCTAGAACATGTGTTGTTAGAGGATCCTGTATGGGCCCCGACCCTGGTCTCTATCAGGGGTGGTGTTGTAGCTTTACTAGAAAAGGGAGTTTGACCACCACCCAGAGCCGCCGCCTGGCATGTAGGAGCGATTCAACGAAAAGAGTGAAATAACTAAGATTTCAAGAATTTAATAACACACTCTACACGAAAGGGATACACAAGAAAATATTTCCTAAGGACACCATGTAGCCTCCAAATGATAGGGTACAGACATATCTTCACCGATCCGCATGATTATATTAGGAATTAGGTATGTAAAAGTGAGACCGGTGAACTTGGGGCTCTAATACCAACCTGTCATGACCCAATTCCTAGAGTCATGATGGCACCTACTATTATTCACTAGTAGGTAAGCAAACCCGTAACCCAGAATGATACATAATTAGTAGAAAAGTAGAACTAAACAGAAAATACCACTAAAAACAAAATAAAACAAGAACAAGAACAAATTAAAACTATATACAATAGAAAACCTCCTAGAACTTGAAAGTCATGAGTATAGAGCAATCTAGTATGAACAAGTACATGTCCCAAAAGTGGACCAGAACAAGCCGTCTCAAAGGCAAAAGACTAGTTAGCATAAGTATAGAAGGAGACGAGTTGGTCAAGTATGCAAAGCGCTCACCCTCGTCTCCAATATCTATAAATTTTAAAATATGACACGAACGATCACCGATGGTAGCTGGTACTAGGATATGCATCATGAAAAGAGGGAGAGTGCATAATAAGTACCAAAACAAAGGTATTCAATAGGCATCATAGGCCGGCTGAGTAAGAAAGGTAAAAAAATCTCAAAAGGGAGAATCTAGACACAAACAATGGTCCAAGTGAGATAAGAACTAAAGCACATGAGCATACTGAAAGAAAATGGAAGTACAACGACATTAAACCTAGTGGGACCCTCATAAACTCAGAATGTACGCTCGTGTGCAATTTAAATAAAAACCCAAACGGACCCCATAAGCCTGACAGGTACACAAAATGGCTAAAGACTAAAAGAATGAAGAGTAGCCCAAATCGGAATCCAAGAGCATCAGTTGCGCTCCCAACCCAATTAACCACGTAACTAAGAACAACTCAACTCTCAACCCAACTAGCAAGGGTAACAATTAATCCAGACCATCCTGCCAGACAGACCACACACTTAAGTATAAGCTGCTGAACTAGAAAAAGTGACCCTGAGGCATGTCGACTCTGTAAAGGATCTTAGCTATTAAGGCCGCCCCGCCAGCCTATCCACTCCAAGGGGCATAAGCTGCCCAACTAACAATAGTGACCCGGGGGCATGTCCACTTTAAAGGATCTCAAGTAGGCTCTTTGCCATAGTGGATCATCGTACACTCCTAAAAGATTACAAAAGGCTCCAAGACTTAATTACACACATCCTAGGAAAGTGCAAACCTCCTATAATGCATTAGAGCCACAAAAGCAAAGAGTGATGAGTCAGGGATTTCAACTCATTTTGGGCTTATTATTCAAGGATTTAGTGTCCTCAATGCCTATTTTACGCTCATTACTGATGTTAATATGTTGATGTGCAGAAAAGAAAGATCAAGAATCAGTCAAGGACATTATGATGCAAAAAAGAGCAAAAAATCTTAAAAATTTAAAGGAAAGCAAATCTGGAACTCGCCAAATTCACTTGGTGACTCGCAGAGTGGACCTTCAACTCACCTAAAGTAAGAAAAATAGCTCATGGACAAACCAACTTGGTAAGCAGAATGGGCAAATCGATGATTCCCAAAAAGGATCTGCGATGGTGACCTAGCTCGCCGAAAGTTTCAAAATAATTTGATGATAGAGCCATACCAAAGGGCAAGAAGAGCAACTTGGGGGATCGCCGAACTTGTGGGAAACACCAACTTACTTCGTCGAGTTGAATCCATGTTCAAATATTTGGAACGTATAAATACAATATTTAAAAGAAAAAAAGGAGTACACACACTGTTTACCTCTGGGTTTTTGAGTTTTTACATTCTAGAATATTGTCTTTACATTTTGAGTAGAGATTTAGAGATTGTGATGTTTTTAGCTTTAATTTAAGCATTTGGCAATTGCAGATCGTTAGCAAATCAGATGGAGAATTTTGTTGATAACGATTTATTGTTTTTCACTATACCTTGCTAAAACCCCTTACCTTGGGGGTGTGATTATGTATTTGAATGCATTAATTAGTTAATGGGTGTTGTTAGTTGCAGATTTCAATGTTGTTTCGAAGTGGGTTCAATTAATTGTTCATGTTTTTATTGAGGAATTGCAGTTGCAAATGCAGTTCTAGCTTAGTTCTCTATACTTTCTTGAGAAACAAGTAATAGAGTAAAATCATTGATTGATAGTTATATTGATTGCACTTTAAACGCTACCTTGCGAAAGTGGGTTTGATTGCGTCTTTACAAATCCAGCTTGAAAGAGTAGATTAATTAAGGAATTGGGTTGTTTGGTTGTTTGGTTGTGTTATGGTCGTTGAGGTTCGGAAGAACTCACTTGAAACACAATAGTTGATTGAGAAATGGCTATTGTACTCAAAACCTAGCTTACCCACTTTGATTCAACACATTTGAATAACTACTAATCACCCATTATGCGAAACTATAATTCATCTTATCACACTCCTAAGGTCCAATCTCTACTTATTTACTTCCCTTGTTATTTGTTTTAAATTTGTTACCAAGACCCCCCCCCCCTCCCACCCATTTGATTTTAATCGTTGAAACTTTGTGATTTTTTGTTAATGTTGCAAAAATGTCACCTCTACAAATGATTAGGACACATCTTTACTTCTTAATTGAATTCTTTAGTGTATCACGCTCTGTGGGATCGAGCCCAACTCTTAGTTGGGTTTATACTTATTAGCAATCACCTACACTTAAAATTGGATGAAGTGTAGTTGAGTGTTATAAAAAATGGCGCCGCTGCTGGGAGTGGTGTTTAGAATTCTTGTATTGAAGTATAGTGATGAATTAATATTTTGTAGTTTAATTATCTTATTTGTGTTCTTGATGGCTGTACTAAAACAAGTGAAGAGATGAGTGTGAATGGAGCAACTCCAGTCCACTTGGTAACAATGATGAAATCAGGAATATACATGATGTCAATGAGTATCAGTTGGGAAGTGTGGGTGCTATTTGATTGCCTTCAACTGTGGTCAATGTGGTGTTTCATGTGACCAGCACAATGTTGCAGTTTTTGCAAATGAAGGGTATTTTTGGAGGACTTGCTCATAAGGACCCTCATGATAACATATGAAACTTTGTAGATATTTGTGGATCATTCTCTTTCAAGAACATCACTCAAGTCAGTCCGACTCCATTTGTTTTCCTTCTCTTTTGGGGGAAGCAACGAAGTGGTTGACTGAACTACCAGGGGGTTCAATTACTTCTTGGGAGGAGCTCACTGAGGTGTTTTACTAATGGTTTTTCCTTCCTTCGAAGATGTTTAAGTTGAGCGATAATATTTAAAATTTTAAACGAGTTTATGGCGAACCTATCTATGAGACATGGTTGAGGTTCCAAAAGTTGTTGCTTCAATGTCCTACTCATGTGTTGCCAAACAATGAGTTATTACTTATTTTTCTATCGGATATTCCACATGGTTAACAAAGGTGTTTAATAACGCTTAACTACACTTCATCTGATTCTAAGTGTAGGCGGTTGCTAACAAATATAAATCCAACTAACAGTTGGAGTCGAGTCGATCCCACATGGAGTGATACGGTAAAGAATTCTATTACAAAGTAAAATGGTGTTCTAATAATTTGTAGAAATAGACATTTTCGCAACAAATAAAGATATTGACAAGGGTTTAACAATCAATGTCAAATGGTGGGATTTGGGTGAACAATTAACAACTACAAATAATCAGGAGTAAACAAGTAGTGAGGGTTTCTAGATAGTGTGATAAATTTAATGCCAATTTAGTGGAATGAGTGATTATTATTTACTGAAAGTCGTTAAATTTTAATGGGTAGGCTAGTCCTTAGGAGCAATAGAAATTTCTCAACCAATTATCACGAATCGAGCGAGTTATTTAGAACCTCGACAAGCACAACACATAAAAACAACCCAATACTTCAATCAATCTACTTTTTCAAGTTAGATTAGTAGGATTGTATTTAGACCCGCTTTGTCATGCTAAATCCGCAACAACACAATAACTACAATAATCAATTAAAAGTTTTAACTCTAATACTTCTTTCTCAAGCAAGCTTACAATGCTAAAATAGAATTGTATTTTGAACTACAATTCGTCAATTAAAACACAAACTATTAATTGAACCCACTTAAAATCAATAGTAAAATCTGCAAATACTAACACCCATAAGCTAATTGAAACATTCAACTGCATAATTACACCCCAAGATTGGGTGTTCTATCCAAATATAGTAAAGAACGAGAAATCGTTACCAACTATGTTTTCCATTAAATTGGGAAACAATCCACAAGTCTCCAAATGCTCAATTAGAAGCTAAAAATCAAAACCCACCCTAAATCTCTACTCAAAAAGTGTAAAAACTTTGTTTAGAATGTTTAGAATAAAAAACCAGAAACTAGACAATGTGGGAACTGTTTTACTTCTCTTAAAAATATCATTTATACACTCCCAGAATTTCAGCATCTGAGTCACTCGGTGAAGTAAGTCGGGCTTCGCCGACCTGATTGGTGATGTACCCAAAACTTAATGTCATATTGATTGGAAAATACGGACAAGCCTAAATGAGTCGAAATCCCAAACTCATCAACACCCCCCAACCTATACTTTGTCTTGTCCTCATGTAAATCACATTATTAATCAGTTCAACAGAGATGTCTACAAATAAGCTACTCAAGACTCATAATGAATGCACACAAAAGTTCAATCTACTCATGCAATGTTCAATTGTGCGCTACAGGTTTCAAACTGTGACTAGTCATCATCAAATAGAAATCAAGCTCCCAATGCTTGCTTCAAATGCAAATTCAAGCTCAACAAAAGTATTCGAACGACCTCACATCAAGAATGATTCCTTGCCCACAAAAAGCTCATCAAAATTTAAGAATTAAGGAATCAAAATCAACTCTCACACTCTCAAAGATAAACACATGCATGATTCAACCCATAGGCTTGTCCGTAATTTCCAATCAATATGACATTAAGTTCAATCAAGATCACTAAGGCCTTCCAAGGCTTGTAACAAGGCTGAGGGTAAAGGTATCATCTTTTTGGCATAGTGACTTCTACTTTCATGAAGCATGACTTGCATTTCACTTCTTCTCCATTTATTTCACTCTTTTGTATTTTCACAATCCACCCTAAGTTGTTTTAAGCATGATTCATTAGACACCCCTTTTCTTTTATCCATGCACATGTTTCATTGCAACATTTTTTTTCAAACTTTTTCTTCAATTGTTTTTCTATTTTTTTAAAGGAATTTTAAGAAAAAAGAGTTTCAAAGGAGTCACCAACTAATTTTAGGAAACCAATTAATTAATTAATAGAAAAGAATGACTACGAAACCAATAGATTCTAGGTAAGAGGTCAAGTTATTCTGGAGGGAAGGTTTTATGCATCTTTCAAAATCGATAATTGAGGGTCCCAACTGAATTTATTTTTTCAAATTGATGAGGAGATAAGAATAATATACAACTATAATAAACATGCAATATGCACAAGAAATAAAATAAAACAATAATACGAGACACGGCCTAAAGTTTGCCTAACATCGATATACACGATATAATTCGAATTTCATTCGAATAGCTTCAATGGGAAGCAATTATTGGTACCTATAAAGACACTTAGTAAAAGTGTTAGTACTGAATAAATATGAATAAAAATAAATGAATAAAATAATAACTTCACAATAAAAAAATCCGTCTTATAACATGAGAGACCTTGGAAATCAACGGTAATATCTTCATAAGACAATTTATTTTTTGATTAATACTAATCATAATAAAAACTAAATAATCAAAATATAAACAAACTCTTAGAGGAAAACTCCATGAAAACATCACATATGCTAAAACAATCTCTAAATCAAGAAAAACTTATCCACAACTATATTAAATAAATAATACTATTTTGACAAAAGTTGATTCAATTAAGAAATTTCCAAAGATAATTGTTCTCCCAAGATATGCTACTGAAAGCACCTTCAACCTCTGTAGCAACCTCCAACCTCCTTATCCCTCAAAAAACCCCAGATATGTCAAGTTTCACACCCATGGGGGTAAGTATTAAGGCAAAACTATTGGCCAAAGAGAATATGGCTAACTTAAATATGGAAGAGTGCAATAATTTCTTAGATGAGCCCCTTTCAAGTGATCTTACGGAGCTGCCAGGGATAACCAATAGTATTAAAACCATCTCCTTATCCAAAGAGGAGAAAGAACAACTGCATGCACCTTGGAAATACTCTCTCATCATTAAACTTCTCGGAAGACACATCTCCCGCCAATACCTACGACAAACAAATACAATCCTTATGGAATCCATCGGATACTTTCCTCTCATAGACTTGGGCCTAGAGTATTACACAGTAAAATTGACAAGGGAAGAAAACATGAATCAAGCCTTCCAAGGCGGCCTTGGTTCATCAACGGACATTTCCTATCTATCCAACGATGGGAACCAAATTTTGATCTTGATAAACCTCGCAAAAATTCTCTGCAGTGTGGGTAAGACTCCCTCATTTACCCACATAATTCTATGACAGACTTCTTCTAAAACAAATTGGGAACTCCATCGGAAAACTTCTCAAAGTTGATGCCTGCACCAGCTCTACTCTATGCGGCATGTATGCTTGACTCTGCGTCCAGATTCCCCTGGAGGAAGCAGTCCAAAGTTACATACAAATTGGATAACATAAAAAAGCCATCATCTACGAACACGAAGGTTTTTTATGTACGAACTGCAGTAGGCTTGGCGATACACAAAAATCATGTCTGTACCATAAAGCCAACTTGCAAACAAATTACTCGAAAGATAATACGCAAGAGGTCAATACTTCAAAGCAAAATATGGAAGAATGGAAAACAGTCTCAGGAACATCCCTTTTATTACTCCAACAAATTCAATGTTCTAAGATCCTTAAACGACATTCCCTCCCCCCCCCCCCCTTCCTCTGAAGACTCTGACATACTTTATAAAAACTTGAGTACCACCAACAATATTAACTCCAACTCATGTCCTCCTTCGTTGCAAATACTTGAACAAACTTCCACCCATTGCCACGTGGATACTCCCAGAAAAATCCAAATAAACTGTCTTCTCCCTTTGGGCCCATAATTTTCACAAACCACCCCAAAACCACTATGGCTGGAATGGATAAAAAACCTACTTGTCCAAGGAACTACAACCCTCAACACTTCGCAAACTCCACTGGACAAGTGGCAATAGAAACTTGTACATAAATTCATTCAGGAAATATTTCCCCAATACTCTATACCCAAAATCTGACCAATCCACAACAATGCATAACTGCCTATAAAGATCTCCAATCATCACAGTCCCAAACTCACTCTACCTCCCCTCATCTTATTAATAGTTCCATCTCATCCAAAGATGTTCAGGAACTCTCCTTCCATTTGCCAACAAATCCACTTGTCCCCGCTAATTCGATCCACAAATACTTCCCGAAACATCATGGAAGACATCCCACATCCACCTCCACCATTTCCTCACCCTCCATTGGTATTTGCGACCCAACCAGTGCACCCCATGTACCAAACTCAATCATGGGTAAAGATGATCCTACAGGGGCACACAATAATCTTTTCCATGGACATACACGTGGTGGAAACACTGATTATCCTCCAAAATAAGAAATTTCTGGCTCAACTCATATCAGAGGGTATGAAAATAACGATGGAGTACTTTGTGAATCAAGTTAATGTGGGCAGCAAATGTACTAGACCCCCTAGCACCAGCAATAGATCATGCCTTCATCAAAATAATGCAGACACTGTGGAACCTCCCAGACCATCTCAATCCCTACCCAAACATGAGCAACCTAGAACAAACCCCTTTCTTCACTCCACAAGAGCTCATTCACAACAACCTACTGCTTTTTCCTTGGCTACCAGTCCTGATTCCTCACCCCCCATTCTTGATACCAACCCAGGGAGCCAATTTACGCAAGTTCCTCAAGACCTAGAAGAGGAAAGTGCCCCTCCACTTAGAAGGATTAGCTTATTCACCAAAATATCAAACTTCAAAAGTTCAGCCCTTATGATATTCCCAGAGGAAGAGGACAAAAAGTATATTCACAACTGCCCACTCAACCTGACAAAGTTCTCCTTCAATCTCATGCCAGCGATAAACAACACCCTCACCAAGTATGCGGTAGTGATGACCCCGACCATGCGAACCCATTTGAACCCCACGTCGAGAAATACTGAAATTCTGCCCCTTTTCTTCTCTCCCATGACTCATCCCACTAGCATTATTGTTTGGAACAACTGTGGAGTTGACAATGATAATTTCAAAAGAAATTTCAAAGAGATTCTTAGAAGACATAATCCCTGAATGGTTGCCATTAGTAGAAAAAAATGGCTAAATATCATAGCATGGTCAGTGAATTTGAATTTGATGACTATTGGGAAACCCCAGCACATGGCAGATAAGGTGGAATCATGCTACTCTGGCACTACAACATCGTCACTGTCACTAGGAAACGTCAAACCCCCTAGGAGATACATGCCTTGATCCAGGTAATTCCTGAACACTACACTTGGTGGTTCTCTACTATTTATGCGAGGACTGACCACTCTCAACATACAAATCTTTGGAATAGCCTTAATTCCATTGTAAACACTTATGACGGACCTTGGCTTGTAACGGGAGATTTTAACGAAATTCTCACACATTATGACAAATGGGGTGGTAGATCCTTTAATGTAAATAAAAACTCTCACTTCTGGTCTTGTACTAATCATTGTAAGCTAATCGACCTAGGTTTTAAAGGAGCCCTCTATACTTTGTCCAATCACAAGAAAAAATATAATTCTTTGATTGTTGAGCGGCTGGATAGAGCTTTTAGTAACAATAGTTTGCTCGACCTTTGGCCTAATTCTCAGATTAATCATCTTCCCAAGACTGACTCGGAACACAATCCATTACTAATTACTCAAAAAAAACTCCGATGCGATGAAGAATAGCAATCATTTTAGGTTAGAAAAGTTTTGGATAGATCACCCCCAATTCATACTTTAGTAGAGAGTAGTTGGAAAAATAAAACCTATCAAAAAGCTATTCCTTGTTTTACATCTAGAGCTACTTAATCGAGCAAAAAAACTTTTGGGGATATTTTCTTAAGGGAAAAAAAGAATCCTTGCTCGACTAGAAGGCATCCAAAACTCTAGTGCTTCCCCCACATCCCCTTTCTTCAACAACTAGACATTATTTTTTTTAGGAAAGACTACAATGATATACTCAAACTCGAAGAAAACTATTGGAAGCTTAGATCTCGTATTAACTGGCTGAAGAACAGGGACGCTAGTAAAATGGTTTTTCACCTTTCAGTAGTGAATCGTAGACGACAAAATCGTATTGCATGCTTTAAAGATGATGGTGATAATTAGATTATTGATCCTGTAAAAATTACTAACCAAATTCTTGCCTACTACACTGTTTGGTTTACTACTGCTCATACCTCTACTGACTGGCTTAAAATCCGTACAGCTACTCCTAGCTTCCATAGACTCGATCTCTCTAATTTAGACCGTCCCCTTAGCAACTTTGAAGTCACACAAGCCCTCTTTTCCCTCAAACCTTTTAAGGATCCAGGTCCTGACGGCCTACACCCACACTTTTTTCAATCTCAATGGAGTATTGTAGGTGGATCGGTCCTTGAGTATTTTCATGTTGTTTTCACTAATCAAACCATCCCTTCATCCATGAATAATACTCTCATTTGCCTTATCCCAAAATTCACTAATGAAAACCACCTAAAAACTATCGCCCTATCGATCTTCGCAACACCATCTATAAGGTAATTACCAAAATTATTGTGAATCGTATCAAGCCTCACCTAGTGGACCTCATTCGGCCTTGTCAAACTAGTTTTCTTTAGGGTTGGACGACCAGCGACAATGCTATATTAGTCCAAGAGCTCAACAAGCTCGAAAGTACTAAAAGTAAAAAGGGTGTGGTAATGCTCAAAATTGATCTTGACAAGGCCTTTGACCGGCTCGAATGGTCTTTAGTCCACCGAGCTTTACTTTACTTCAAGTTTCCACCGAAAATCTGCAAACTCATTATGAGCTATATAACAACCTCTAGAATTGCTGTCTTAGTTAACGGTAACCAAACTCCTTTCTTCTCTCCCTCTAGGGGAATAAGTCAAGGCGACCCCATGTCCCCATACATCTTTATCATGTGTATGGAACTTCTCTCCATTTATATTCACCATCAGGTGGACCCTCTCCAGTAGGTTCCGATATAACTATAAACACATGGACCTGTATTCTCCATCCTATTCTTTGATGATGATTTAACTTTAATCACTAAGGGAACCCCTAAATCCTTACATACTATTTCCAGATGTATGAATGATTTTTGTGTACTTTCTGGCCACAAAATAAATCACAACAAATCAAAGGCCATTTATTCACTTTACTGCGAAGATAACACACAAGAGCTTGTCAAAAACCATTTGAGAATATCACCCTCTTCTCAATTCGGGAAATACCTTAGGTTCCCTATTCTTATTCATAAGCCAAAGCCCAAGGATTTCCAATACATCATTGATAACATGAAGAAAAAGCTCTCCCGTTGGAAAACAAATTTCATGACTACTGCTGGTCGCGTCACTCTAGCTAAGACTACCCTCAACGCCATCCCGGCCTATACCATGCAATACTTTCTACTTCCTAAGATGTTTTGCCACACTATAGATAAAATCCAGAGAGATTTTGTCTGGGGGTCCACCATCCATAAACGAAAACTCCATTATGTTGCGTGGGTTAAAATCACGACTACAAAAGAAATGGTGCCGTTGGAATGCAATGTGCGGAAACAAAAAATAAAACCCTCCTCACAAGCCTTGCGTTGAGACTAATCTCTAGAAGAAATTCCCTATGGGCAAAAACTCTAACTCAAAAATTTAACCATAGAACCTCTGCCCCTTCTCAATCCTTCATTTGGAAGGAAATTCTCCACGGAAGCGACCTCTTCATACAAGGTACAACCTAGTCTCCTAAGTTAGGCCAATCCATCAATTTCTGGCATCATCGCTGGATTCACAACACTCCTCCCCTTAGAAACATTCTACACTGCCCTCTAACGGAAGGTAAAGAACACCTTAAGCTCTCTACTCTTTGGAATTGTTCTTCCTGGGACTGGTAGAAACTCTCGTTTAATACCCGTTCTGACATCCTTGTAGAGGCCTCAAAAATTTGCCTAACCAATGAAGTTGGAAACTCCAACATCCCCTCCTCGATTAACACCACCAGTGGTATTTTTTCCACCTGTTCTGTCCGACAACTTCTTGCAATGCGCGTACCTCGATCCTTTTCTTTCCAATGGATCTGGCATTTGAAAAATCCTAAAAAATTAATTTTTTCCTTTGACTTTGTGCCCAACTCCGGCTGTCTATCCGATCCTACCTTCAGTGCATCAACATCGCGGCAAATCCCATCTGTCAAGTTTGTCACATTAAATATGAAACCATTGATCACATATTCCTCGAATGCTAAATAAGAAAAAAAATTTGGTTGGATATGGATATTAACATGAATAATATTGGTTGCGATTCCCGGAAACACTGGCTCCATAAGCTTAAGCTCCTGAATTTCACTCGAAATGACAACCCATATGAGTGGATTAATCTTTTTCCCCATGCTATTTGGCTCCTTTGGATTAACAGACACCATAACTTACATAAAGGAAAGAGTACCTTCCTTTCACACTCCCTGGTAAAAAGAAAAACCATTGAATACATTCATTAAACTTCAACTCCAAGCAATCCAGAAGCCACTATCAACATCCAAATTCACTGGTCCACCCCCCCCCACTCCAGGACACTTTATGTTGAATACTGATGGTTCATTCACGACACAACAAAGGGATAACGCTATTGGTGGAGTCATTCGAGATGATCGCGGAAATTGGATGGCTGGTTTCAATAAAATAACACGCAGTCATACCCATATAATGGCTGAACTTGAAGCCCTTCTTGAAGGCCTAAAGTTGGGAGATAAGGTTAATCTCCAACCCTTAGAAGTCGAAATAGACTTCACTGATCTCCTTGATTACTTAGAAGAACAAAACTCACAATTATATTCTATTATCATGTCTTGCAGGTTAGCGTTGAGGAGGTTGGGGAACCCAGTGGTCCGCCATAACTTTCGGCAGGGGAACAAGGTAGCAGACTTTTTGTGTAAGATAGGTCCTCAGCTAACAATGATCCCTCAATCATATGTACTACATACTTGTCACTCCCTGAGCCTACACCCTGGGTGGGACTGGCACTCGAGAACCATTGCGGGCCCCAAGCGAACCCTTGTCCTGTCATACTTACTCAACGGAAAAATAAACTTTAAGAAAAGAACTCAAATGCAAGATAACTCAACTGTCTCAAACTAAAATCATAATCTTTTAGAAATAAACATTTCACTTAGCCAAAATGGCAACTCAAATCTGAAGATAAGCCAATAACAAAGTAAAGATAGATGACCTAAATGACTATCTATCTATGAAGTCTCAAATAACAGAGATGGATGTTGGGCCAAGACCCACAACATCCAAACGAACCAAATACTAAACAACAATAAAAGGGATCCTATGAAAGCAAGGAGGCTCACCAACAAACTCTGAAGCACAACTAGAATCAACGATGTGCTGGATGCTGATACTGGTTACCTGTGTCTACATCATTAAAAGATGCAGGCCAAATGGCATCAGTACATTGAATGTACGAGTATGCGAGGGGAATACTAAGCATAACATAAGCTTTAAAGGAATCTGAAAGAAACACTTACATTGGCTTTACTCAACTCACGAATAACTTAACTCAATATAAAGCAATAAAACACATGCAATATATAGAAAAACTTTAAAACAGTAGAAAACAACTTAGTGTGTTAAAGAAAATGCAATAACAAACTCAACTTTACTCATATAATAAAGTAATATAGTTTCTATGGGAGTTTCTCTAACCGACAACCACCACTATGAGCCTAAGTGCACTACAAGAAAAACTGCCTATAAGGAAGGGAAATCTCGTCCTTAAATGTCCAAATCTGGTCGCAAATGGCCTATTACGACAGTAAAATGCTGGTCGCTACTCGTCCTAACAGGCTTCTTCGCTAAAGATTAGTTGCGACGGGTGTCTATATCTGGTCGTTAAATGTCATTAGAGATGGCAACTAGTGTAGTCGCTAATGTACTTTTAGAGACCGTGAATCCCGTCCCAAATAGGCAATTTTTATATTTGAAAAATAGCTATTTGTGACCATTAAACCTTTTTTGTGAAGAGTAAGTACGTGGTCCTAAATTACTCAATCGCGACAATCAAATTCCTTGTCCTAGATTAATCTTTAGAGACAAGAAATTGCCTTGTCCTAGATTAACCTTTAGAGAAGAGCAACTACCTCATCCTATATTAATATTTAGAGACAAGCAACTACTGAGTCCTCTAATTTACCACGAACTGTACATCAACTTCATATCAGAAAATTGATAAATTTCATCACTAAATATAAAATTCTACTAATTAAAAAATTCAATACAAGATGATGATAAATATACTTTCAATATTTGCTCAACAAAA
>JAJOOF010062932.1:0-17096 GCA_029582545.1 Solanum lignicaule | reverse complement strand
GTTTCTTTTCATACAAGTTTGAATGAAAATAGTCTTCAAATTTTGTGGGCTGCCAGCTTTCTCGCCCATTACATCAAAGAAAAACATGTCAAATAACAATTCAAAATAAATGAAAGGCACAAAACTAAACATTAGGAATTGAAAGAACATTTACCAACGATACAGATAAATAATTTTGAGACTTAACCATTGATTCTCTACGCTGCAATTTCTACACTATTGGAAGCTATTCCATCTGCTGTTGTAGACATTTGATGGCAGTTAAGAACCACGATAAAAGGGCCAAATACCCAGTCATTAAATACACTACATTTGTTACCTCAATAACTACCCACATGCGATCCAGTTTTTGTTGCGAAATATCACGCCATGATTATAACCCCAATGAACTCATATTACAATCAATAATTATTTATTCCAAGTGTCCCAAAACAGATTTTTATTTGTTCCAACCGTCCAATTATTGTAAAAGGTTAATTTCAGTAGTTAATGCCTTAATATTTGAACTTTGTGAAGGGCATTGTGGATTCAGAAGAACATCCTTTTAACATCTCCAGAGATATGTTGCAATAGAAAATGATCATGAAGGTTATTCGCAAGACTTTGGAGAAGACAGTGTTAATCTATTCATTGAAATTATAGAGAACGCAGAGGATTAAAACAAATATTATGAGGCTTTCTCTAAGAAACTCAAGACGTTGTCATCAATGTAAACATCTTTTGCACTCAAAAAAGTGAAGCCGAGGAAAATGAAGTAGCTTGCTTCTCATGGGAAGAGTTTGAACAAATGTTAATTAATGCAGATGTAAAATGCTAAGAAATGCATTTCGCTAACTAGTTATTGCTCCCTTCACTTAAGCATTGTGTCATATATATAGGGAAGTTTTGACCATGAACTTTATCATAAAAAGATGACTGATATTTGCTCGATTATGTACACTAGCAGAACTACAAGAGAAAAAAAATGTGTCATTCTGACTAATGGTGCTTCCATTGGAGAAGTTCAGTCAATGGATGAAGTTCTCCCTAAAACAGATAAAGAGGTTATTTTTAGTTATCCCTCTTGTTTGGCCTAATCATATAACAAATCTCCAGTTGATTTATATACTTTCTACCTTATTCTCAATGGTGCAAAAAAATCTAAGTGTGATCTCAATCTTGATCAATTCGTGTTAAATTCAGGGAACCACGGAGTACACATAGTTTTCATTCCTTACACTAGCTCACATATTTGATCCATTAATTGAGACATATAAAATATACAGGGGTGTTTCAATGGGATTTTTTCAAGGTGTAAGAGAATATATTCTTTATATATTATATAACTTATAGTTTCTTAAAATACTAACTTGTACCTTCTATGGAAATTGATTCAACTAGATGTTTGCATCTGAATATAGAAAACGACCAGATAATGAAGAAGAATATAAAGAGTAATTTGAACAAAACAAACACGACTGGGAATTAAGAAAGGAAGAAAATTCAACGCTGAAGAAGAGGCATACCTATGAATTTAGATGGAATTCAACATGCAGAAGAGGGTAGAACTTCATTACCTACAACCTGTGCTTTCTCTATTTTGAGAAAGTGCTGAAGAAAACTGAAAGTATTAGCACAATGTTTTTTCTAGAGAATTGCGATTTGAAGATCTGCTATAGAGATTGTGATGAAGTCAATTTAGGGCTTTTCTGTATTGAAAAATATGAAGTGAATTAATTAATTGTTCTGTATTGTGATGAGTTTTGTTTTAAAGAATTTGAATAATTTAGGTAAATATTTGGCACCTGATGAGTTTTTGTGAAAAATTGAAAATGCATTTTTTCCCGCTTCTCACCACTATATTTACATTTTGGGACCAGTTAGAACTTTCTTTAGGGACTACATTTTGTACCTTCACAATAACATATAGAATTAGGGACAAGAATATAATCTAGTCCTAATACATGTACATTTTGAGACTAGATTATTAACTCGTCCCAAAATATTGGTCTTAATTAACAGTTTTTCTTATAGTGGTGGTGGTACATCGTCCACGCTGTAAGAATTGTTCTATACTTTGCCGTTATATAGAGCGACTTTACTAGGTGGATCTACTAGTCTATGCTAAAAAGAACTTAAGGAGTCATCTAAAAAGTATGATCCTTTACTACCCATGATGGCTACATGGTTTATGGATATGTGCGTTATCTGAACTCAAACTCGTCCCCATATCGGTGCCCAATACTTCTCCCAAAATACTCAGCTCATATGTTTAAAAACATAACTCCTTTCTCTGGTTTGACATAATTACTCAAAACTTAGCTGAAAAGCTCTCTTGGAATCGATGTTCCCTTTAATGCTCAAATGTGAAAACATTTACTCTTTAACTGACAACAATCTCAAAGGCTCTTTTGGAAATGAAGGATTCCTTTCTTCTTTATATGCGAAAACAATTACTTTTTTACTGAAAACTAGTTCAAACTCTCTTTTGGAAATCAAGGTTTCCTTTCTTCTTTAAATGTGAAAGAAGTTTACTTTTTGGGAATACATAGTCCCGATATACTCTTTTGAAGATATGAACTTCAAACTTTACTCTTTACTCAACTCAAAAGTCAAGTCTTAAAACAAATTTAAAACATTTGTAAAAGACTTTTGGATGACTCTATGAACTTCTCTTGACTTGGCTCTTAACTTCTCTTGACTTGACTCTTAAATTTCTTTGAATTGAATTATGGATTCAAGGAGAGTGATTTGTGATAGGAAAGATCTCATGATGTGTAGGAGTATATTTAGATAGTTAAACATGAGAAAGGATCAAGAAATCACTCTTTGGAAGCAAGTCCGCGACACGGAGATGTATTTAATTATTTGGTCGTGAAAATAATTTTTGAGGAAGAACGGTCCGTGACCGCTCCGCGACGTGAAGAGATTTTTCTCAAATCTAAGGAGTAGGTCTGCGACACTACCCCACTTCCCCTATTGGCCTGACTTTTCCTTTCTTTGTTTTCCAATCCCAATTCACCTAAACTCGACTATTCTTCTAAGTTTTTCTTTAGATTCAGATACCCAACATATGTGTCCATGAACCTAACTCAAAACAACTCTAAAACTCGATGTAAAGATCTCAACAACTTCTCAATTCAAGAACGCAAAATTCAAGAACACAATTCAAGATTCATCAACTTTCAACTTTCTAAAATGAACTTTGCTGAAATAAACTTGATTGGCGCATGGTTGAAAAAACCCAACGCTATGAAAGACTCACATACCTTGTAGGGATCACCCCTTGATGAAATCCACGAACTTATCTTCGAGAATTTGACGATTCTTGCTTTTTCTCCTTTCTTCTTTTCTCTTCTCTACAACCCTAACTCAATATTAGAAAAGCGTAAACTGAATCCTATCATTTTAGACCCCAATTAGTTACCCCAAAAACAAAATTAAGTCATGGGGTATGGAAAAGACCATAATGCCCTTCTAAAATTCGGATTAGACTTTCCTTAATTGAACAACCCAACTTCCAATGGGCATATCTCATTCATCCAAACTCAGAATCACACAAACTTGGCTGAGTTGTAAAGATAATTACATGATCTTTCCTATGGTATCTAGAAGCACACCTAAATCATCCTGGGCTAGGATTTATGGTCATTTGAAGTTGACCAAAAACCCAAACTTAACATAACTTGTCAAATTTCCAGATTTTTCATTCTTTCCTAAAATGACTATTTCCAATTCTAACTCTTTCTAGTTCTTTCAATAAGAGAGATGTTACAATATTTTCCCCTTGGGAACATTCTTCCTCGAATGAGATAACTCTTAGTAGGCTTAGAGTGTAACATCTAGCATTCAGTTCAAACAAACAACAATCAAAATGCAAAAAAAACTTGCAAACTTATAAGTAAATACCAAGAAAAGGATTAGTACCTTGATCTAGAATTCCTCCGGTTTCAAAAAGATGTCGATATCTCTTCTTTATATCCTCATCAGCTTCCCAAGTAGCTTCATCAACGAACTAGTTCCTCCAAAGAAATTTGATTGATGCTACTTCCTTAGTCCTCAACTTGCAAACTTGACGATCTAGAATCTTATCTGGAATCTCCTCATAAGATAAGTTATCGTTGATACCAATATCTCCCATTCACTTTTTCAACATGGAAATGTGAAAATACCGGATGAACCACTAGTAACTCTTGTGGTAGCTCTAACTCATAAGCTACCTTTCCAACCCTTTTTGATATCTGGTCAGGACTAATATACCGTGGGATAAGTTTCCCCTTCTTACCAAATCTCATAACACCCTTCATGGGTGAAACTTTCAAGTAAACCCAATCATCCACTTCTAACTCTAACTCCCTTCTCTTAACATCAGTGTAGGATTTCTGACGATTCTGTGTTGTTTTCAACCCTTCTTGAATAACTTTCACTTTCTCCATAACTTGATGAACTAAGTCTAGTCCTATCAACGCTGCTTCACCAACTTCAAACCATCCAATAGGATATCTGCATCCTCTCCCATAAAGAGGTTCATAAGGAGCTAGTTGAATGCTAGAGTAGTAACTATTGTTGTAAGCAAACTCAATAAGAGGTAGGTGATCATCCCAATTAATCTTGAAATCAAACACACAATCTACCTTGATACCTCAAAACACCATATCCCCCTTGTTCAAAATCTATCATTTTTTTGCTTATGAACACTTGCCTTTAATTCAAGCAATAAAGCATCTTGTTTTTGCTTCTTTTTTACTTCTGACACTAATGATGATTCAGCCCCATTCATCACCACTACTCCTGCTTTATCCATTAGTCGAACTCCTAGTCATGCAAGTCTATTTACCTTTTTTGCTAACTCTTTCTTATCTTCCTCAAAATGGGAGGTACTACCCATAGATAACACACTCAAGGCATCAGCAACAACATAGCCTTACCTGGGTGATAAAGAATACTCATATCATAATTCTTGAGTAATTCTAACCACCTCCTCTGTCTGAGATTAAGCTCTTTCTGAATAAACACATACTGAAGACTTGTGATCGGTGAACACATCCACATGAACACCATAAAGATAGTGACGCCATATTTTCAAAGCAATTACTACGGCAGCCAACTCTTGATCACGGGTTGGGTGATTCTTCTCATGAACTTTCAACTGTTTGGATGCATAAGGTATAACTTTTCCATTATGCATTAAAACACAACCCAAACCAACTCTAGACGCGTCACAATATACGAAAAAACCTTGAGTACCTTCAGGTAAGGTCAACACTAGGCAGTAGTCAATCTCTCTTTCAACTCCTGAAAGCTTTTCTCACAAGCTTGCTTAAGAACATTGAAACTTTAACTATGCTTTGAGTTAACTTGGTCAATAGGGATGAAATAGATATGCACCCTTCTACGAACCTTCTATAATAGCCAACCAAACCCAAGAAACTTCTAATATAAGTTGGAGATATGGGTCTAGGCCAATTATGCACTTTCTCAATATTTTGAGTATCAAATTTAATTCCCTCTCCAGATACAATGTGGCCTAAGAATGCCATAGACTCAAGCCACAACTCACACTTAGAGCACCCGGCATACGACTCCCCATCCTTTAGAGTTTGGAGAACTATTCTTAGATGACTAGCATGATCTTCCTCATTCCTTGAATATATTAGTATGCGATCAATGAACACAATAAAAAACATATCTAAAACAAGGCTTGAATACTCTATTCATAGGGTCCATGAATGTTCCAGGAGCATTGGTCAAACCAAAGGACATATGTAGGAACTCATAATGACTATAATGGGTCCTGAATGCCATCTTTAGAATATCACATTCCCTTACTCTTAACTGATGGTAGCCAGATCTGAGGTCTATCTTAGAGAAATAAGTGACACCCTGAAGTTGATCGAAGAGATTAGTAATTCTCTGAAGAGGATACTTATTCTTGATGGTAACCTTGTTCAACTTGTGGTAATCTATACACATCCTAAGGGAACCATCTTTCATTCTCACAAATAAGACCGGAGTGCCCCAGGATGAGACACTTGGTCGTATAAAACCCTTATCAAGGAGATCTTTCAACTGCTCTTTCAACTCTTTTAACTCTTCTGGTGCCATTCTATATGGAGGAATAGATATAGGATGAGTATCTGGAAGGACATCTATACCAAAGTCTCTCTCACGAGGGACTTCGGGTAAATCATCAGGAAACACATTTGGAAACACACTCAAAAGTGGAACTGACTCAATAGTAGGCATCTCAATAGTGGATACTTTAACATGAACCAAGTAATAGGCACAACCCTTGGAAAATAACTTTCTCGCCTTAAGGTACGAAATAAAACGACCCTTAAACACTGTTGAAATGGTTTTCCACTCTAAGACTGGCTCATTTGGAAACTGGAATTTGACTACTTGAGTTCTACAATCTATTGACGCATAACAGGCATGAAGCCAGTCAATACCAAGAATGACATCAAAATCTATCATGTCTAACTCAACTAAATCAGTCATGGTGCTCTTGTCATTGATGGAAACGGGACAAAAAAGATAGACTCTTTCTACTAGAATAAACTCACAAAAAGGTGTAGAAACACTGAAGGGCTCACTAAGTTTCTTAGGAAGAACATTAAAATTCATCGCAACATACGGAGTTACAAAGGATAAACTCGTTCCTAGATCTAGCAAAGATGAACATTAAAGTTAAATACTTGGATCATACCAGTGACAACATCTGGTGAATCCTCTCGCTCTTGGAGACTAATGATAGCTTACAGACGGTTTCCTCCTTTGCCTGCCCCTGAATTAGGTCATCTAGATGCAGCTCTGTCTGGTGGTGCAATTGAAGAAGACTGGGCTCTATCGCCCCTATTACAATTACCTTGCTAGTTCTTTGGACATTCTCGCATGAAATGACCATTCTGGCCACACTTGAAACATCCAGTGGAGCCATCACGACACATCCCTGAATGGTTCGTACCACACTTAGCACGTGCATGAATCTTAGTACCCCCTTGTGCCATACTACTTTGTGATTGTACAGGTCTAGCTCTCAAATTCTTGAAATTCTGAATATTGTACTCACATTTATTTCTTGGTGCAGGTGCACCAACAAATGATGGAGTAGGTCCTTTCTTTTTAGGTTGATAAAGAGACCCGTTCGCCTTACTCTTTTGCTGCCCGGATTCATTGCCTGATGTCTTAACTCTCTTGTTCTTAAACTCTTCCCTATCCCTAGCTTGTACTCTTCAACTTGTTCCACATGGATCATCAGCCTTGTTATGCCCATGTCACCTATTAACATGGCTCCCTTACTTTCCTTATTTGAGAGGCAACCCAACAATGAATAAACTCATCCTGCTCTTCATGTCGACAACTATCTCTTTGCTTCTCTTATTTCACGAGGAAAGAAATGCTCCATGAAGGCACTCTCGACCATAGCCCAGCTCACAATCGGTTACACGCAGGCACAATTTAGAAAGAAACTTTTGAGAGACAAAACTCTAACACACTAAATAAGTATGAAAGAAGTGAAGGATTTCTTAAATGTTGCAGCCTCCTAATTATAGATGTGGCGCGCTTCACACCGATAACTAGGACTCTACAGACACGGCTTCATACACTCCCTCGGACTCTTGAACTCTGTTCTCTGACACCAAGTTTGTCACGTCCCGAGCCTACACACTGGGCGGGACTAGCACTCGAGAACCATTGTTGGCCCCAAGCAAAACCTTAGCCTAGCTTACTTACTCAGCGAAAGAGTTTAAGCATTAAGAAAAGAACTCAAAGTCAAGATAACTCAACTATCTCAAACTAAACTTATAATGTTTTAGAAATAAACATTTAACTTAGCCAAAATGGGAACTCAATTCTGAACATAAGCCAATAACAAAGTAAAGACAAATGAACTAACTTACTGTCTATCTATGAAGCCTCTATTAACTAAGATGGATGTTGGGACAAGACCCACAACATTCTAATGAACTAAATACTTGAAAGAAATAAAAGGGATCCTCCGAAAGCAATGAGACTCACCATCAAACTCTGAATCTCGACTAGAATCAATGATACAGTGGATGTTGATCCTCGTTACCTGTGTCTGCATCGTTAAAAGATGGAGGCCAAATGGCATCAGTACATTGAATGTACCAGTATGTGAGGGGAATAGTAAATATAACATAAGCTTGAAAGGAATCTGAAAGAAACAGTTACCTTGACTTTACTCAACTCATGAATAACTTAACTCAATATAATGCAATAAACACATGCAATATATATATAAAGCCTTTAAAATAGTAGAAAACAACTTAGTTTTTTAAAGAAAATGCAATAACAAACTCAAATTTACTCATATAATAATGTAATATAGTTTCTGTGAGAATTTCTCTAACCGACAACCACCATTATGAGCCTAAGTGGTGATACAACGTCTTGCCCATGCTGCCTGAACTGTCCTATAATTTGCCATCATATAGAACGCCTTAACTAAGTTGATCCACTAGTCTATGCTAAAAAGCACTTAAGGAGTCATCTAAAAAGTATGATCCTTTACTACCCATGATGATTACATGGTTTATGGAGACGTAAGTTATCTGAACTCAAACTCGTCCCCATATCGGTGCTCAATGCTACTCCCAAACTACTCAGCTCATCTGTTTAAAAGCATAACTTCTTTCTTTTGTTTGAGATAATTACTCAAAACTTAGCTTAAAAGTTCTCTTGGAATCTATGTTCCCTTTATTGCTCAAATGTGAAACCATTTACTCTTTAACTGAAAATTAGCTCAAAGGCTCTTTTGTAAATCAAGGTTTCCTTTATTCTTTAAAGGAAAAAGGGTCTGATAGACCCTTAAACTTGGGTCGGATTGTAAAATGGACCCTTTTACTTATAACTTTGTCAACTAGACACTTCAACTCAATGTAACATAATATTTTAAACCCTTCTGACCATTGACCAAACCTATGTGGAAATAAAATTGTTGAGTTGGAAAAGTTCGTGATTTACTCACGAATTAAGACCGTGAACAGCTAGAAACACACATATAATCAGAAATTTTCTTTTAAAAAAGGAAAAATTAAAATACTCCTTTCCTCTTCTGATTTTCTGTAAATAAAAATAATTAGGATAATTAGGTCCGCCGCCGGTAGATTTTTCATCGTATAAATTACTTATTGAAACTGAAGTTGAACAGAAATGGTTATATGAAATCAAAAAGAAATAAATCTTCAAATTCATTTCTGATTTATTTGTCTTTGAATTGGGAACGGGTTACATGATTTTGAACTTTTAATTTGAAAATTCAAATTGGAAACTTCTCTGTAAAATTGAAAGCTCGAATCACAAGTCTATATAGACTGAATCGAGAAACCTGATAACTGGGTTTCAGATCAAAACGACTGAGTTGAAGAAGTCGATATTGGACTCGGTTTCAAATCGAAAAGACTGAGTCGAAGAACTCGATATTGGACTCGTATCTTGGGCTGTTATCTTGACAAGAACGTATTGATTGCAGTAGCTCAAGAAATCGTTCTGATACTAGTCTATTTACTCGATTTCAACTCTTTGCCAGAGATGAACGTGATAAATATCATCGCCATTACTAAAGGATGGGATATGGGTTTGGATTTGGTTGGGGGAGGCACTGGAGGTGAGATCAGATGAGAAAAGGGATGGGGAAAGGGTTACAACGAGAGAGAAAGTAAAACAAAGCATTTTTAAATATTATTATTATTTTTTATATTTAATTTCTGACGGGTTACTAAAAAATGATGTGGATTCCATGTGTATTTGGTTGTATTTACACACACCCTGATCAAGTGAATAAAGGGTTTAAAATATTATGTTTTATTGAGTTTAAGTGTTTAGTTGACAAGGTCGTAAGTAGAAGGGTCTAGTTTACAACCTGACTCAAGTACAAGGGCCTATCAAACCATTTTGTCTTCTTTAAATGCAAAAACATTTACTCTTTCACTGAAAACTAGCTCAAAGGCTCTTTTGGAAATCAAGGTTTTCTTTCTTCTTTAAATGTGAAAACATTTTACTCTTAAGGAATACATAGTCCCGATATACTCTTTTGAAGAAACGAATTTCAAACTTTACTCTTTGCTCAAGTCAAAATTCAAGTCTTAAAACAAAGTTAAAACATTTGTAAAAGACATTTGGAACACTCTATTAACTTCTCTGGACTTGGCTCTTAACTTCTCTTGACATGACTCTTAACTTCTCTTGACTTGACTCTTAACTTTCATTGAATTGAATTATGGATTCAAGGATTGTGATTTTTGATAGGAAAAATCTGATGATGTTTAGAAGTGTTTTTAAATAAAAAAACATGAGAAAAGATCAATAAATCACTGTCTGGAAGCAAGTTCGCGACGCGGAGATGTATTTAATTATTTGGTCCTGAAAATAACTTTTGAGGCTAAATGGTCGGTGACCGCTCCGCTTTGCGAAGAGATTTTTTTCAAATCTTAAGAGGAGGTCCACGATTTGGCCCCACTGCCCAGATTCACCCGACTTTTTCCTTCTTTGTTTTCCAATCCCAATTCACTTAGACTCGACTATCACTCTCAATTTTTATTTAGCTTCACATACCCAGCATATGTACCCATGAGCGTTACTAAAAAAAACTCTAAAACTCGACGTAAAGATCTCAGAAACATCTCAATTCAGCCCAATTGAAGAACGAAAAACCTATTCAAGAACACCATTCAAGATTCATTAACTTTAAACTTTCTAGACTGAACTTGGCTGAAATAAACGTGATTGGCGCGTGGGTGAATGAACCCAACACTATGAAAGACTCACATACCTCGTAGGGATCACACCTTGACGAAATCCACGATCTTAGCTTCGAGAATTTGATGATTCTTGCTTTTCTCCTCTCTTCTCTTCTTCTTTTCTCTTATCTAAAACCCTAACTCAATATTGTAAAAGCATAAACTGAATCGAATAAGTTTAGAACCAAATTAGATACCCAAAAATGAAAGTAAGTCATGTGGTATGAAAAAGACCATAATACCCTTCTAAAATTTGGATTAGACTTTCCTTAATTGAACAACCCAACTTCCAATGGGCATATCTAACTCATACAAACTCAGAATCGTGCAAACTTGGCGGCGTTAGAAAGATAATTCCAAGATCTTTATTACGGTATCTAAAAGCACACCTAACTCATCCTGATGTAGGAGTTATGGTTGTTTGAAGTTGACCAAAAACCCAAACATAACATAAACAAATTTCTAGATTTTTCATTCTTTCTCTAAAATGACTATTTCTAATTCTAACTCTTTCTAGTTCTTTCAATTAGCGAGATGTTACAATACTCCTCCTGAACCTGCAGCTGAGTTTCTCAAAACAGATCAAGAAGGAGTAATAGTTAGTAAGCAAATACTTAGGTCATCATGCAATAAGTTAGCTCATTACGGGAACTTATCTGTATTCACTAGTTGTAATAGTGATCATGTACTGTTTTAACTATATATATTATATATCCATTCTACCAAAAAAAATACTTAATAAAAAGGAAGTGATAAAAATAGTAATAATAAAACATTCAATAAGTAATCACAATAAAAGTTACATGGTTAAAAACAACTTGACAACTTAACAACTTAACAGCCAGCACTATAGCTAATAATTGTGGCAAGGAAACTACTAAATAATTCAACATATTCACGGATAAACACAAAATGTTCATATTGAACCCTCAAAGCCAAGTAAAATGTAGGGAAAAAAATGAAGTAAAAAACAATAGAAATAATTATCAAAATAAATAATTAATTTAACTCAGAAAAAACTCTAAATTCAAGTGAAAAATAGGTATGTAAAACTAAATGAATTTCACAAAATAGAACCTAGTGAGAAAATAAAAAAGCAAAGAAGATCTGGATTTTTACCAATGAAGCTGTTTTCGATTTCGCCTCGTTGATGTTCGGTGGTGGGTCTGTTGTTGTTGCCGAAACTGGAGTATTTGATGTTGTTGTTCTTGTTTGGGTTATCGGATTCCGGCGTCTGGTTTGCCGGCAGTGAGGAGAAGAGAGGAGAGCGGGTTTGTTTTGTGGTGTTTCGCCTTATTTCGGTGGTTTCAGATGATTGTGGGTCTGGTTTTGGTGGCTCATTACTGGTGGATTTGGGGCTGTTGTTAGTGATTTTGGTTGCTGAGAACGGAAAGGGGGTAAGCATTGGTGGTATGGTAGTGGGCGGTGGTTGCTCGAGCTTCTACCTCTGAACTCCGCCCGATTAATTTGCTTGTCGGGGAAGAGAAAAAATAGGGTTTTGGTGGTTTTGGGAGTGAATGATGTTCACTCGTAGAAGCACTGAGGTTTTGGGTTGTTTGACAGAGAAGAGAAGAGGGTTTTGGGTGGTGTTAGTTCGCTGTATTGCCGCATACTCATGGGAAAAAATAAAAAAACTATTTTATCAATAAAAATCTCAAAATTGACCCTCAAATTTAATATTTATCCACCACCACTAAGTTAATGACCAAGAAATAGCTTAAATAGAAAATCAAAAACCAACTATAGTACAATACCACTATCTTAAAACCATGTGCCAAAACCCTTAATTAATAAAATATCCATGTATGAAATATTATCCATATTTGAATGAATTTCTAAACTGTGCAAAATATCAAAATGAATATTAATAAATGTAACGACCAAAATGAATAATAAAAATTGTAATGACCGTAACCAATGGCATGTAAAAATGCAATTTAACATAAATAATTATTTAATCAAAATGAACAAATATTTGAACGTAGTCAACCGGTTGTGACAAAAAATAATGTTATTAAAATGAACTGATAAAAAATCCTGAAATTTTGACAAATAAGGATAAATATAGATAAACTTATTTACAATTATAAAAATGTATTTTGAACTATTTAGTCAATCAATCTTAAAATGTACGAATTTTGAAAATGTTAGGCCAAAATTGGGTGTCAACAACTGTCCCTTTCGTTGGATATGATTGATGAAAGAAATCATGGAAAAAGAAAATTGACAAACCCGATTTTTGCCGAACACTTGACCTTCGTATAAAAGTGGGGCTGGAATGTAGTGGAAGTTGATCCTCAACTTGCTTCCAAAAGGTTCCATGTTGTGATGCGTCCTTGTCGCCGTAGTCTACACCTATGTCTCAATTGAGAATTCATCCTCTTGGATGTTCTCGAAAAGAAAAATATAAAACTCATTATTAGAGACAAAAGTAAAGAAAAAGGTAGCATCCCTTATGATACGATTAATGAAGATGATCCATCGGTAGGATATAAATACATGTCCATCGGTAGGATGAATTAAGATGATCCATTGGTAGGATCTGAATGTATGTCCATTGGTAGGATGAATGAAGATGATTCATCAATAGGATATAAATGAATGTCCCTCGGTCGGATGAATAAAAATGATCCATTGGTAGGATATATGTGAACATTACCACTTCTAGCAAAAGAATATTAATATCACTCAACGCCAGCCTCCTGCGACTTCGGTGTGGAATAGATAGACATCATCCAACTCCGAATAGCTGCTACTTAAATGCAAATATCCTTTAACACAAGTCTCCTCCGAATTGATTGCGGAATATATAAGGTGCACATTTTTCACCTACGAATGGATGCGAATTAAATGCAAATATCTTTCAACGCAAGTCTCCTCCGACTTGAACGCAGAATAGATAGGGTAAAGAGCCTTCACCTACGAATAAATGTGACTTAAAAGCAAATATATTTCAACAGAAGTTTCCTCCGAATAGAACACGGACACGATAGGGTGCACATCCTTACCTCCGAATAGGTGTCACTTAAAGGCAAATATCTTTAAACGCAAGTGTCTTCCGACTTGAACGCGGAATAGATAGGGTGCACATCCTTCACCTCAGAATAGATGTGACTTAATTACAAATATCTTTTAACTCAACCCTCATCCAATTTGAACGTGGAATAGATAGGGTGTACATCCTTCACCGCCGAATAAATGTGACTTAAATGCAAATATCTATCAACGCAAGTCTCCTTAGACTTGAATGTGGAATAGAAAGGGTGCACATCCTTCACCTCCGAATGAATCTGACTTAAATTCAATGGACTTCTCGGAAAATGAAAATGCAATGGTCCTCTTGGCAAATGAAAAATGCAATGGCCCTCTTGGCAAACAAAAAATGCAATGGCCTCACGGCTAATAAAAATTGCATTGAGCCTCTCGGCAAATGAAACATGATATGACCCTCTTACCAAATAAAAAACACAATGGCCCTCTCGGGAAATGGAAAATGAAAATGATGAATCACTCAATGATTATGCATTGTCAAGAGGTGGATGGCTCGATGATCATCCATTGTAACGAGGTGGATGGCTCGATGATTATCCATCGTAACAAGGTGGATGTCTCGATGATTGTCCATGTATAACGAGGTGGGTGGATCAATGATTGTCCATAGTAACGAGATGGATGGCTCGATGATTGTCCATTGTAACGAGGTGGATGACTCGATGATTGTTCAATGTAATGAGGTGGATAGCTCGATTAATTTTCAACGAGGTGGATGTCTCGATTATAATCCACTGTATTCAGGTGGATGACTCGATTATTGTCCACTGTTACGAGGTGGATAACTCGATGATTGGATGGCTTGATTATTGTCCACTGTACCAAGGTGGATGACTCGATGATTGTCCACTGTAACGAGGTGGATTACTCAATGATTGTCAACTCTAATGATGTGGATGGCCTAATGGATATCCATGGTAACGAGGTGGATGGCTCCATGATTGTCTACTATAACGAGGTGGATGGCTTGATCATTTTCTAACTATAAAGAGGTGGATGACTCGATGATTGTCTTTAAAGTGTCATCCTCTCATTGCTTTCACATGTTCCTATTCTTGAAAAGTAACGACTAGTAGAAACAATGTCGCCTTAGCTAGCGACTTAGTAAAAAAACCTTGAGAAAAGATTCTTTAAAAAACAATATGTACAAAATGCATTATCACTTTGACACATGTGAACAACCATCATTTTACTCTTGAATATTTTTTGTTTGTTGTGAGTCATGTCTTAC
Source organism: Solanum lignicaule (assembly GCA_029582545.1). Taxonomy (NCBI): domain Eukaryota; kingdom Viridiplantae; phylum Streptophyta; class Magnoliopsida; order Solanales; family Solanaceae; genus Solanum; species Solanum lignicaule. Next base: position 2,069 of record JAJOOF010062932.1, on the reverse strand, counting down.
TAGGGTTTGTAGGAGGCGCCGGTGTCTCCCATCCTGAATTTATTTTTCTCCATTATGGCGGTGCCATTCGCTCGCTTGCCTCCGGCCGAAGGGAATGCAGTGTTCCACATCACAAGTACAATATTGCAGCTCTTGCAATTTAAGGGGCTATTCAGTTGTTTGGCTCATGAGGATCCCCATGAGCATATTAGAAACTTCATGGTTGTATGCAGACAATTCTCCTTCAGGAACATCTCCCAAGAGTTGGTCCAGTTGAGGCTATTCCAGTTCTCTTTGATGGGAGAGGCACGTAAGTGGCTGGCTGAATTACTACATAAATCAATCACTTTGAGGGAGCAGTTGGTCATCGCATTTTATGTGCGATTTTTCACTCTTTCGAAGATAATGACTCTTCCGGATGACATTCAAAGTTTCAAGCGTCTAGGAGGTGAATCAATTCATGAAACTTGGCTACGATTGAAGAAGTTGGTGCTTCAATGCCCAACTCAAGGCTTGCCTGATAACGTGTTGCTGAAATATTTTTACCGGAGCCTTGACTCGGTAAACAAGGGTGTTGCTGACCAACATTCTTTGGAAGGTTTGATGCAACAACCATATGTGATAGCGGCTCAGCTCTTTGATGGCATGACCACAATCTCTCGGGCATGGTATATCGGTGAAGACCAGGTCTCTGATGAGTTCACAAAGACTCATTTAGAGCTATATTTTAATAGAAATTCTGTCCTCAAATGCTTGTTTTATATCAATATCTGATGAAAACTCTTTAGTTTCAGGTATTTGAATATTTACGGAAAGCATGGACACTATGTCAAAAAAAGGAACAAAAAGGTGGAAAAGTGTGAAGAAATGATAGCCTGAGCATCGCCGAGTCCACTTGACGAGTGACTGAAGGGCCTTACTTCGCCATTTGTTCCAGTGCGCTAAGCCCTGAAGGGAGAGGATTAAATCGGCGGGAAAAATGGGTATTCGGCGTGTCATCGAATAGATCCGCGAGGTAGTACTATACCGCCCATTAATCCAGGATACGAAGATGTTGTAGGCGAGAATGGAAGGTGATGAACCTGACAAGGGGCGAATCGCCGAGTTGATCAGTGATTCCGATTAACGATGCCGAATAGCTCGCTGCAACATTTATTCTGAAACCTATAAAATACTAGCTTTATTTCTAGTTTTTAGGAGTCGACAATTATTATAATTTTCCCTAAAATTACTAGTTTCCTCTTTATTTTTTACTCTAGGTTTGTAAGGGTTTGAAAACTTGAAGAAGAAAATGGTTTCATCTCTTTCAATTTGGAAGTGGATCTCTTGGATTCTTCTTTCTTTGTTCAAATCAAGACTTATTTCTCTATACCCATTTGATTTAAACATCATTTAAGGTATAAATTTATATTTCTTGATGTGTGGCTAAAAACCCCCCATTTTTGGGGTGTGATTTAACAAATATGAGTTAATATTGTTGTTAGGGCTTGCTTGTTGATAGATTAAATGTAATTTAATGGTGATTTCACCTAGTAGTTGCGGTTAAATTTAATGGGTTTGTAGTTGCAAATACAAGTCCACCCATGTGTTTTTGGCTTGCTTGAGAGAGAGGTCGCGAAACCAAGACTACTAGACTTATGGCCTAAGGAGTAGGTCGACATGAGGTTCAGCCTGAGAGGGTGAGCCCTAGTCCCATATCCTAACACTCAACTCAAGAGAGTGAGTGGGGTAAGGCGTAGGCTGGTCTTCATACGGCAAGTGGGTGTCCGAGAGGAACCCATTTGAAACGGGGTAAGTTGCTCGAGAGAGAACTTATTTCCATTTAAAGATTAGCCTAGTCACTATTATTTTATAGATTTTCTATGAAAAGCTTGTACCCAATAATCTAGATTAATTTGTATTGCAGTCACATCTCAAGAATCTCCCCTCATACTTGATTTTTGCTTACATTTTGCTGTTTTTATTTGATTTCGTGACAAAATTCCCAAATTGATATTTGACACTTTCGTGTCACCCCCATTGATTTATAATATTTTTATCTGTAAATCTCTTTAGCTATGACTAATTAGAATGAAATTCTAGTTAGCTAC
>JAJOOF010062931.1:0-14654 GCA_029582545.1 Solanum lignicaule | reverse complement strand
GAAACATCCCATTTTGAAGGTGAAATGTGTCCCGGAGCAGGTAAACCCCCCATTTTGCCAATTTTCGTGTGCTATAGTCTATGGACTTTTTGGTGATCTAGAATTCCAACTTCATTTTTTCAAAAAATTTTGTGGTCGTCCATTAAGACCTTAGCTCTGGAGCCAGTTGGCCATCATGGCTAAAACTTCTCATTTTCAAGGTACTACGGGCCCCGGATCAGGTAAACCCCCATTTTGCCGATTTTCGTGTTCTATTTTCCATGGACTTTTTGGTGATCTAGAATTCCGAGCTCATTATTGCCAAAAATTTTCGTGGACGTCCGTTAAGAGCTTAGCTATGGAGCCAGTTGACCATCACGGCCAAAACATCATATTTTCATGGTCAAACGAACCCCTGAGCCGGTAAACCCCCCTATTTTGCCGATTTTCGTGTGCTATAGTCCATGGAATTTTTGGTGATCAGGAATTCCGACCTCATTTTTGTCGATATTTTTCATGGACGTCCGTTGAGACCTTAGCTATGGAGCCAGTTCACCCTCATGGCCAAAACATCTCATTTTCAAGGTTAAATGAAATACGGAGCAGGTAAACCCAGCATTTTGCCGATTTTCGTGTGAAATAATCCATAAAGTTTTTGGTGATCTAGATTTCGACATAATTTTTTCCAAAATTTTTCGTGGAAGTCAGTTAAGACCTTAGCTATGAAGCCAGTTAACTCTAACGGGCAAAATATCCCATTTTGAAGGTCAAATGTGCCCCGGATCAGATAAACCCCCCATTTTGCTGATTATCGTGTGCTGTAGTCCATGGACTTTTTGGTAATCTAGAATTTTGAACTCATTTTTGAAGAAAGTTTTCGTGAACATCCGGTAAGACCTTAGCTTGGAGCTAGTTAGCCGTCACGGCCAAAACGTCCCATTTTGTAGGTCAAATGTGCCCAGAGCAAGTAAACCTCTATTTTGCCAATTTTTGTGTGCTATAGTCCAAGAACTTTTTGATGATCCGGAATTCTGACATAATTTTTGCCAAAATTTTTCGTGGATGTCTGTTAAGACGTTAGTTATGGAGTCAGTTAGCCCTCACGGCTAAAACGGCCCATTATAAAGGTCTTATGTACACCAGAGCAGGAAACCCCCCAATTTTGCCGATTTTCGTGTGCTATAGTCCATGGACTTTTTGCTGATCTGGAATTACGACATATTTTTTGCTAAAATTTTTCGTGGATGAGAATTAAGACCTTAGCTATGGAGCCTGTTAGCCGTCACGGCCAAAACATCCCATTCTAAAGGTCAAATGTCCTCCGGATCAGGTAAACCCCCCATTTTGCCCATTTTCGTGTTCTATAGTCCATGGACTTTTTGGTTATCTGGAAATTCTACAGAATTGTCTCCAAAATTTTTTGTGGACATCCGTTAAGACCTTAACTATGGAGCCAGCTAGCCCTCATGGCCCAAACATTTTATTATAAAGGTAAATTATGCCCCAGAGCAGGAAAACCTCCAATTTTGCCGATTTTCGGGTGCTATAGTCGATGGACTTTTTGATGATCTGGAATTCCGACATAATTTTCGCCAAAATTTTTTGTGGACGACCATTAAGACCTTAGCTAAGTAGCCAGTTATCCCTCACGGCCGAAACATCCCATTTTGAAGGTCAAATGTGTCCCGGATAAGGTAAACCCCCCATTTTGCCAATTTTCGTGTGCTATAGTCCATGGACTTTTTGGTGATCTTGAAAATCCGACATAATTTTTGCCAAAATTTTTCCTAGACGTCCATTAAGACCTTAGTTATGGAGCCAATTAGCCCTCACGGCCAAAACGACCCATTTTAAAAGTCAAATGTGCCCCAGAGCAGGAAAACCCCGAATTTTGCTGATTTTCGTGTGCAATAGTCCATGGACTTTTTGGTGATCTGAATTTTCGACATAATTTTTGCCAAAATTTTTCGTGGACGTCTGCTAAGACCTTATCCATGGAGACAATTAGCCCTCACGGCTAAAACATCCCATTTAAAGGTCAAAAGTGCCACAGAGCAGGAAAACCCTCAATTTTGCTAGTTTTCGTATGCTATAGTCTATAGACTTTTTGGTGATCTGGAATTCTGACATAGTTTTTGCCAAAAATTTTCGTGGACGTCCGTTAAGACCTTAGCTATGTAGCAAGTTAGCCCTCACGGCCAAAACGTTCCATAATAAAAGTCAAATGTGCCACAAAGCAGGGAAACCCGCAATTTTGCCTATTTTTGTTTGCTATAGTCCATGGACTTTTTGGTGATCTGGAATCCGACATAATTTTTGCCAATATTTTTCGTGGATGTTTGTCAAAACCTTAGCTATGAAGCCAGTTATCCCTCACGGCTAAAACGTTCCATTTTAAAGGTCAAATTTGCCCCAGAGTAGGAAAATCCCCAATTTTGCCGAATTTCGTGTGCTATAGTCCATGGACTTTTTGGTGATCTGGAATTCCGCCATAATTTTTGCCAAAATTTTTCGTGGACGACCATTAAGACCTTAGCTATGGAGCCAGTTAGACCTCACGGCCAAAACATCCCATTTTGAAGGTCAAATCTTCCCCGGATCAGGTAAACCCCCCATTTTAACGATTATCGTGTGCTATAGTCTATGTAATTTTGGTGATCTAGAATTCCGATCTCATTTTTGCAAAAAGTTTTCGTGGACGTTCGTTAAGACCTTAGGTATGGAGCCAATTAGCCCTCACGGCCAAAACATCCCATTTTGAAGGTCAAATGTTACCCAGAGCAGGTAAACCCCCCATTTTGCCGATTTTTGTGTGCTATAGTCCATGGACTATTAGGTAATCTGGAATTCTGACATAATTTTTGCCAAAATTTTTCGTGGACGTCTGTTAAGATCTTACCTATGGAGCCTGTTAGCACTCACGGCCAAAACGTCCCATTTTAAAGGTCAAATGTGCCCCAAAGCAGGAAAACCCCCAATTTTGCCGATTTTCGTGTGCTATAGTCCATGGACTTTTTGGTGATATAGATTTTCGATATAATTTTTGCCAAAATTTTTTGCGGACGTTCTTTAAGACCTTAGTTATAGAGCCAGTTAGCCCTCACGGCAAAAACATCCCATTATAAAGGTCAAATGTGCCCAGAGCAGGAAAACCCCCAATTTTGCCGATTTTCGTGTGCTACAGTCCATGGACTTATTGGTGATCTGGAATTCCGACATAATTTTCACTAAAATCTTTCTTGGACGACCGTTAATACCTTAGCTATGGAGAAAGTTAGTCCTCACGGCCAAAAATCCCATTTTGAAGGTCAAATGTGCCCCGGATCAGGTAAACCCCATATTTTACCAATTTTCGTGTGTTATAGTCCATGGACTTTTTGGTGATCTGGATTCCGACATAATTTTTGCCAAAATTATTTGTGGACGTCAGGTAAGACCTTAGCTATGGAGCCAGTTAACCCTCACGGCCAAAGCATCCCATTTTAAAAGTCAAATGTTCCCCAGAGCAGGAAAACCCCCAATTTTGTCGATTTTTGTGTGCTATATTCCATGGACTTTTTGGTGATCTGGATTCCGACATAATTTTTGCCAAAATTTTTCGTGGACATCTGTTAAGACCTTAGCTATGGAGACAGTTAGCCCTCGTAACCAAAACGTCCATTTCAAAGGTCAAATGTGCCCAAGAGCAGGAAAACCCCCAATTTTGCCGATTTTCGTGTGATATAGTCCATGGACTTTTTGGTGATCTGGAATTCCGATATAGTTTTCGCCAAAAATTTTCGTGGACGACCGTTAAGACCTTAGCTATGGAGCCAGTTAGACCTCACGGCCGAAACATCCCATTTTCAAGGTCAAATGTTTCCTGGATCAGGTAACCCCCCATTTTGCCAATTTTCGTGTGCTATAGTCCATGGACATTAGGTGATATGGAATTCTGACATAATTTTTGCCAAAATTTTTCGTGGACGACCGTTAAGATTTTAGCTATGGAGCCAGTTAACCCTCACGGCCAAAACATCCCATTTTGAAGGTCAAATGTTCCCTGGATCAGGTAAACCCCCCATTTTCCCGATTTTCGTGTGCTATAGTCGACGAACTTTTTGGTGATTTGGAATTCTGACATAATTTTTGCCAAAATTTTTCGTGGATGTCCGTTAAGACCTTAGTTATGGAGCCAATTACCCCTCACGGTCAAAACGTCTCATTTTAAAGGTCAATTGTGCCCCAGAGCAAGAAACCCCTAATTTTGCCGATTTTCGTGTGCTATAGTCCATGGATTTTTTGCTGATCTGGAATTACGACATAATTTTTGCTAAAAATTTTCGTGGACGAGAATTATGACCTTAGCTATGGAGCCTGTTAGCCCTCACGGCCAAAACATCCCATTTTGAAGGTCAAATGTCCTTCGGATCAGGTAAACCCCCCATTTTGCCGAATTTCGTGTTCTATAGTCTATGGAATTTTTGGGTATCTGGATTTTCGATAGAATTTTTTCCAAATTTTTTTGTGGACGTCCGTTAAAACCTTAGCTATGGAGCCAGTTAGCCCTCATGGCCAAAACATCCTTTTTGAAGATCAAATCTGCCCCGGATCAGGTAAACCCCCATTTTGCCGATTATCGTGTCCATTGACTTTTTGGTGATCTAGAATTTCGACCTCATTTTTGCAAAATCTTTTCGTGGACGTCCATAAGGACCTTAGATATATAGCCAGTTAGCCCTCAAGGCCAAAACATCTCTTTTTGAAGGTCAAATGTGCCCCATAGAAGGTAAACCTCACATTTTGCTGATTTTTGTGTGCTATAGACCACGAACTTTTTGATGACCTGGAATTCTGACATAATTTTTGCCAAAATTTTTCGTTGACGTCTGTTAAGACTTTAGCTATGGAGCCAGTTAGCCCTCACGGCCAAAATGTCCCATTATAAAAGTCAAATGTTCCCCAGAGCAAGAAAACCCCCAATTTTGCCAATTTTCGTGTGCTATTTTCCTTGGACTTTTTGGTGATCTGGAATTACGACATAATTTTCGCCAAAATTTTTCGTGGACGACCGTTAAGACCCTAGCTATGGAGCCAGTTAGCCATCACGGCCAAAACGTCCCATTATATTGCTCAAATGTGCCCCAGAGCAAGAAAACCCCCAAATTTGCCGATTTTCGTGTGCTATATAGTCTATGGACTTTTTGGAGATCTGGAATATCACCAAAAAGTCCATGGACTATAGCACACGAAAATTGGCAAAATTGGGGGTTTTCCTGCTTTGGGCACATTTGACCTTTAAAATGGGACGTTTTGGCCATGAGGGCTAACTGGCTCCACAGGTAAGATCATAACGGACGTCAACGAAAAATTTTGGCAAAAATTATGTCAGAATTCCAGGTCACCAAAAATTTCGTGGACTATAACACACAAAAATTGGCATAATGTGGGGTTTACCTTCTCTGGGGCACGTTTGACCTTCAAAAAGAGACGTTTTGGCCATGAGGGCTAACTGGCTACATAGCTAAGGTCTTAACGGACGTCCACGAAAGTTTTTTGCAAAAATGAGGTCGAAATTCTAGATCACCAAAAAGTCCATGGACACGATAATCGGCAAAATGGGGGTTTACCTGATCCGAGGCAGATTTGACCTTCAAAATGGGATGTTTTGGCCATGAGGGCTAACTAGCTCCATATCTAAGGTCTTAACGGACGTCCACAAAATATTTTGGAAAAAATTCTAGATACCCAAAAAGTGTATGGATTATAGAACACGAAAATCGGCAAAATGGGGGGTTTACCTGATCCGGAGGACATTTGACCTTCAAAATGAGATGTTTTGGCCGTGAGAGCTAAAGGGCTCCATAGCTAAGGTCTTAATTCTCGTCCACGAAAAATTTTAGCAAAAATTATGTCGTAATTCCAGATCAGCAAAAAGTCCATGGACTATATCACACGAAAATCGGCAAAATTAGGGGGTTTCCTGCTCTGGGGCACATTTGACCTTTATAATGGTCCGTTTTGGCTGTGAGGGCTAACTGGCTCCATAACTAAGGTCTTAACGGACATCCACAAAAAAATTTGGCAAAAATTATGTCAGAATTCCAGATCACCAAAAAGTTCGTCAACTATAGTACACGACAATCGGCAAAATGGGGGGTTTACCTTATCCGGGGAACATTTGACCTTCAAAATGGGATATTTTGGCCGTGAGGGCTAACTGGTTCCATAGCTAAAATCTTAACGGTCGTCCACGAAAAATCTTAGTAAAAATTATGTCGAAATTCCAGATCACCAAAAAGTCCATTGACTATAGCACACGAAAATTGGCAAAATTAGGGAATTTCCTGTCTTGGGCACATTTGACCTTTAAAACGGGACATTTTGGCCGTAAGGGCTAACTGGCTCAATAGCTAAGGTCTTAACAGTCGTCCACGAAAAACTTTGGCAAAAATTATGTCGGAATTCCAGATCACCAAAAAGTCCATGGACTTATAGAACACGAAAATCGGCAAAATTGGGGGCTTTCCTGCTCTGGGCAAATTTGACCTTTAACATAAGAAGTTTTGTCCGTAAGGGATAACTGTCTCCATAGACAAGGTCTTAACGGACGTCCACGAAATATTTTGGCAAAAGTTATGTCGAAATTCCATATCACCAAAAAGTCCATGAACGATAACACACAAAAATCGACAAAACTGTGGTTTTTCCTGCTTTGGGGCACATTTGACCTTCAAAATGGGATGTTTTGGCCGTGAGGGATAACTGGCTCCATAGCTAAGGTTTTAACGGACGTCCACGAAAAATTTTGGCAAAAATTATGTCGGAATTCCAGATCACTAAAAAGTCCATGGAATATAGCACACGAAAATCGGAAAAATATGGGTTTACCTGCTCTGGAGCACATTTGACCTTCAAAAAGAGACGTTTTGGTCATGAGGGCTAACTGGCTACATAGCTAAGGTCTTAACGGAAGTCCACGAAAACTTTTTGCAAAAATTAGGTCGAAATTCTAGATCACCAAAAAGTCTATTGACTATAGCACACGATAATCGGCAAAATGGGGGTTTACCTGATCCGGAGGACATTTGACCTTCAAAATGGGATGTTTTGGCCGTGAGGGCTAACAGGCTCCATAGCTAAGGTCTTAATTGTCGTCCATGAAAAATTTTAGCAAAAATTATGTCGTAATTGCAGATCAGCAAAAAGTCCATGGACTAGAGCACACGAAAATCGGCAAAATTGGGGGGTTTCCTACTATTGGGCACATTTGACCTTTAAAATGAGACGTTTTGGCCGTGAGGGCTAACTGGCTCCATAGCTAACGTCTTAACGGACGTCCACGAAAAATTTTGACAAAAATTATGTCGGAATCCAGATCACCAAAAAGTCCATGGATTATAGCACACGAAAATCGGCAAAATGGGGGGTTTTCCTGCTCTGGGCACATTTAACCTTTAAAATAGGAAGTTTTGTCCGTAAGGGCTAACTGGCTCCATACATAAGGTCTTAACGGACGTCCACGAAAAATTTTGGCAAAAATTATGTCGGAATATCATATCACCAAAAAGTCCATAGATTATAGCATACGAAAATCGGCAAAATTGGGGGTTTTCCTGCTTTGGGGCACATTTGACCTTCAAATTAGGACGTTTTGGCCGTGAGGTCTAACAGGCTCCATAGCTAAGGTTTTAATGGTCGTCCAAGAAAATTTTTAGCAAAAATTATGACGTATTTCAAGATCAGCAAAAAGTCCATGGAATATAGCATACGAAAATCAGCAAAATTGGCGGGTTTCGTGCTCTGGGGAACATTTGACCTTTAAATTGGGACGTTTTGGCCGTGTGGGCTAACTGGCTCCATAGCTAGAGTCTTAGCGGACGTCCACAAAAAAATTTGACAAAAATTATGTCGGAATCCAGATCACCAAAAAGTCCATGGACTATAGCACACGAAAATCGGCAAAATTGGGGGTTTTCCTGCTCTGGGGCACATTTGACCTTTAAAATGGGACGTTTTGGTTATGAGGGCTAACTGGCTACATAGCTAAGGTCTTAACAGATGTCCATGAAAAATTTTGACAAAAATTATGTCGGAATCCAGATCACCAAAAAGTCCATGGAGTATAGCACACGAAAATCGGCAAAATTGGGGGGTTTCCTGCTCTGGGGCACATTTGACCTTTAAAATGAGACGGTTTGGCCGTGAGGGCTAACTGGCTCCATAAATAACGTCTTAACGAACGTCCACGAAAAATTTTGCCAAAAATTATATCGGAATTTAGATCACCAAAAAGTCCATGGACTATAGCACACGAAAATCGGCAAAATGGGGGGTTTTCCTGCTCTGGGCACATTTGACCTTTAAAATAGGACGTTTTGTCCGTAAGGGCTAACTGGCTCCATAAATAACGTCTTAACGGACGTCCATGAAAAATTTTGGCAAAAAATATGTCGGAATTCCATATTACCAAAAAGTTCATGGATTACAGCATACGATAATCGGCAAAATTGGGGGTTTTCCTGCTCTAGGGCACATTTGACCTTTACAATGGTCCGTTTTGGCCGGGAGGGCTAACTGGCTCCATAACTAAGGTCTTAACGTACATCCACAAAAAATTTTGGCAAAAATTATGTCGGAATTTCAGATCACCAAAAAGTCAATGGACTATAGCACACAAAAATCGACAAAATGTTAGGTTTACCTGCTCTGGGTCATATTCGACCTTCAAAATGGGACGTTATGGCCGTGAGGGATAACTGGCTCCATAGCTAAGGTATTAACGAACGTTCCCAAAAAAATTTGGCAAAAATTATGTTGTAATTCTAGATCATCAAAAAGTCCATGGACTATAGCATACAAAAATCGGCAAAAATTGGGGGTTTTCCTGCTCTGGGGCACGTTTGACCTTCAAAAAGAGACGCTTTCGCCATGAGGGCTAACTGGCTACATAGCTAAGGTCTTAACGGATGTCCACGAAAAGTTTTTGCAAAAATGAGGTCGTAATTCTAGATCACCAAAAACTCCATGGACACGATAATCGACAAAATGGGGATTTACCTGATTCGGGTCAGATTTGACCTTCAAAATGGGACGTTTTGGCCGTGAGGGCTAACTGGATCCATAGCTAAGGTCTTAACGGTGTCCACAAAAAATTTTGGCGAAAATTATGTCGGAATTCCAGATCACCAAAAAGTTCGTCGACTAAAGCACATGAAAATTGGCAAGATGGGGGTTTACCTGATCCGGGGAACATTTGACCTTCAAAATGGGATATTTTGGCCGTGAGGGCTAACTGGCTCCATAGCTAAAATCTTACCGGTCGTCCACGAAAATATTTGGCAAAAATTATGTCGAAATCCAGATCACCAAAAAATCCATAGACTATACCACACGAAAATTGGCAAAATTGGGGTTTTACTGCTCTGGGGCACATTTGACCTTTAAAATGGAACGTTTTAGCCGTGTGGGCTAATTGACTACATAGCTAAGGTCTTAACGGACGTCGACGAAAAATTTTGGCAAAAATTATGTCGGAATTTCAGATCACCAAAAAGTCAATGGACTATAGCACACGAAAATCGGCAAAATGTTGGGTTTACCTGCTCTGGGTCATATTCGACCTTCAAAATGGGACGTTATGGCCATGAGGGATAACTGGCTCCATAGCTAAGGTATTAACGAACGTTCCCAAAAAAATTTGGCAAAAATTATGTTGTAATTCTAGATCACCAAAAAGTCCATGTACTATAGCATACGAAAATCGGCAAAAATTCGGTGTTTTCCTCCTCGGGGGCACATTTGACCTTCAAAATGGGACGTTTTAGCTTTGAGGGCTTACTGGATCCAAAGCTAAGGTCTTAAAAGACGTCCACGAAAAATTTTGGCAAAAATTATGTCGAAATTTCAGATCACCAAAAAGTCCTTTGACTATACCACACGAAAATCGGCAAAATTGGGGGGTTTTCCTGCTCTGGGGCAAATTTGACCTTTAAAATGGAACGTTTTGGCCGTGAGTGCTAACTTGCTCTACAGCTAAGTTCTTAACAGACATCCACGATAAATATTGGCAAAAATTATGTCGGATTTCCAGATCACCAAAAAGTCCATGAACTATAGCACATGAAAAACAGCAAAATTGGGGGTTTACCTGCTCTGGGGAACATTTGACCTTGAAAATGGGACGTTTTGGCCGTGAGGGCTAACTGGCTCCATAGCTAAGGTTTAACTAACGTCTACAAAAACTTTTGGCAAAAATGAGGTCGGAATTCTACATCACCAAAAAGTCCATGAACTATAGCACAACAAAATCGGCACAATGGGGGGTTTACCTGCTCCGGGTTTCGTTTGTCCTTCAAACTGGGACGTTTTGGCCGTGGGGTCAACTACCTCCATAACTTAGGTCTTAAAGGTAGTCCAATAATAATTTTGGCTAAAATGAGGTCGGAATTCCAGATCACCAAAAAGTCCATGGACTATAGCACACGAAAATCGGTAAAATGGGAAGTTTACCTGCTCCGTTGTTCGTTTGACCTTGAAAATGGGACGTTTTGGCAGTGAGGGTCAACCGGATCCATAGCTAAGGTCTTAACAGACATCCATAAAAATTTTGGCAAAAATGAGGTCGGAATTCCAAATTACCAAAAAGTACATGGAATATAGAACACGAAAATCGGTACAATGGAAGGTTTACCTTCTCCGGTGCTCGTTTGACCTTGAAAATGAAACGTTTTGACCGTGAGGGCCAACTGGCTCCATAGCTAACGTCTTTACGGACGTCCACGAAATATTTTGGCAAAAATGAGGTCGTAATTTCAGATCACCAAAAAGTCCATGGACTATAGCACACGAAAATCGGCAAAATGGGGGGTTTACCTGTTCCGGGGACCGTTTGACCTTGAAAATGGGATGTTTTCGCCATGAGGGACAACTAGGTCCATAACTAAGGTCTTAACGGACGTCCACAAAATATTTTGGCAAAAATGAGGTCGGAATTCCTGATCACCAAATATTCCATGGACTATAGCACACGAAAATATGCAAAATGGGGGGGTTTACCGGCTCCATGTTTCGTTTGACCATGAAAATATGATGTTTTGGCCGTGATGGTCAACTGGCTCCATAGCTAAGCTCTTAACGGACGTCCACGAAAATTTTTGGCAATAATGAGCTAGGAATTCTAGATCACCAAAAAGTCCATGGAAAATAGCACACGAAAATCGGCAAAATGGGGGTTTACCTGATCCGGGGCCCGTTTGACCTTGAGAATGAGAAGTTTTAGCCGTGATGGCCAACTGGCTTCAGAGCTATGGTCTTAACGGATGACCATAAAAATTTTAAAAAAAATGAAGTTGGAATTCCAGATCACCAAAAAGTTCATAGACTATAGCACACGAAAATTGGCAAAATGGGGGGTTTACCTGCTCCGGGACTCATTTGACCTTCAGCCGTGAGGTCTAACTGGCTTCATAACTTGGGTTTTAACGGTCGTCCAAGAAAAATTTTGGCGAAAATTATATCGGAATCCAGATAACCAAAAAGTCCATGTACTATAGCAAATGAAAATAGGCAAAATTGGGGGTTTTCCTGCTCTGGGGCACATTTGACCTTTCAAATGGGACGTTTTGTCCGTCAGGGCTAACTGGCTTCATAGCTAAGGTCTTTACGGACGTCTACGAAAAATTTTGACATAAATTATGTCGGAATACAGATCACTAAAAAGTCCATGGACTATAGTACAGGAAAATCTGCAAAATTGGGGGTTTTCCAGATCTGCGGAACATTTTACCTTTAAATTGGGACGTTTTGGCCGTGAGGGCTAACTGGTTCCATAGCTAAGGTCTTAACGGACGTCCACGAAAATTTTTGGCAAATATTATGTCAGAATTCCAGATCACCTAATGTCCATGGACTATAGCGCACGAAAATTGGCAAAATGGGGGGTTTACCTGATCCAGGACACATTTGACCTTCAAAATGGGATGTTTCGGCCGTGAGACCTAACTAGCTCCATAGCTAAGGTCTTAACGATCGTCCACGAAAAATTTTGGCGAAAATTATATCGGAATTCCAGATCACAAAAAAGTCCATGGACTATAGCACACAAAAATCGGCAAAATTGGGGGTTTTCCTGCTCTGGGGCACATTTTACCTTTAAAATGGGACGTTTTGGTTTTGAGGGCTAACTGGCTCCATAGCTAAGGTCTTAACATGTGTCCACGAAAAATTTTGGCAAAAATTATGTCGGAATCCAGAACACCAAAAAGTCCAGTGAGTATATAACACGAAAATCGGCAAATTTGGAGGTTTTCCTTCTCTGGGGCACATTTGACTTTTAAAATGGGATGTTTTGGCCGTGAGGGTTAACTGGCTACATAGCTAAGGTCTTACCTGACGTCCACAAATAATTTTTGCAAAAATTATGTCGGAATCCAGATCACCAAAAAGTCCATGGACTATAATACACGAAAATCGGTAAAATGGAGGGTTTACCTGATCCGTGGCATATTTGACCTTCAAAATGGGATGCTTTGGCCGTGAGGACTAACTTTCTCCATAGCTAAGCTTTTAACGGTCGTCCACGAAATATTTTAGCAAAAATTATGTCGGAATCCAGATCACCAAAAAGTCCATGGACTATAGCACACGAAAATCGGCAAAATTGGGGGTTTTCCTGCTCTGGGCACATTTGTCCTTTATAATGGGATGTTTTGGCCGTGAGGGCTAACTGGCTCTATAACTAAGGTCTTAACGAACGTCCACGAAAATTTTTGGCAAAAATTATATCGGAATTCTATATCACCAAAAAGTCCATGGACTATAGCACTCGAAAATCGGCAAAATTGGGGATTTTCCAACACTGGGGCAAATTTGACCTTTAAAATGGAACGTTTTAGCCGTGAGGCATAACTGGCTTCATAGCTAAGGTTTTAACGGACATCCACGAAAAATTTTGGCAAAAATTATGTCGGATTCCAGATCACCAAAAAGTCGATGAACTATAGCAAACGAAAATAGGCAAAATTGCGGGTTTCCCTGCTCTGTGGAACATTTGACTTTTATAATGGAACGTTTTGGCCGTGAGGGCTAACTGGCTCCATAGCTAAGGTCTTAACGGACGTCCACAAAATTTTTTGGCTATAACTATGTCAGAATTCCAGATCAACAAAAAGTCTGTAGACTATAGCACACGAAAACCAGCTAAATTGGGGGTTTTTCTGCTTTGTGGCACAGTTGACCTTTAAATGGGATGTTTTAGCTGTGACGGCTAACTGTCTCCATGGATAAGGTCTTAGCAGACGTCCACGAAATTTTTTTGCAAAAATAATGTCGAAATTCAGATCACCAAAAAGTCCATGGACTATTGCACACGAAAATCGGCAAAATTAGGGGTTTTCCTGCTCTGGGGCACATTTGACTTTTAAAAAGGGTCGTTTTGGCCGTGAGGGCTAACTGGCTCCATAACTAAGGTTTTAACGGACGTCCAGGAAAAAAATTGGCAAAAATTATGTCGAAATTCCAGATCACCAAAAAGTCCATGGACTATAGCACACGAAAATTGGCAAAATGGGGGGTTTACCATATCCGGGACACATTTGAACTTCAAAATGGGATGTTTCGGCTGTGAGGGATAACTGGCTCCATAGCTAAGTTCTTAACGGTCGTCCCCGAAAAATTTTGGCAAAAATTATGTCGAAATTCCAGATCATCAAAAAGTCCATCGATTATAGCACCCGAAAATCGGAAAAATTGGAGGTTTTGCTACTCTGGGGTACAATTTACCTTTCTAATAAAACGTTTTGCCCTTGAGGGCTAGCTGGCTCCATAGTTAAGTTCTTAACGGACGTCCACGAAAATTTTTGGAAAAAATTATTGTAGAATTCCAGATCACCAAAAAGTTCATCGACTGTAGCACACGAAAATCGGCAAGATGGGGGGTTTACCTGATCCGGCACGCATTTAACCTTCAAAATGGGATGTTTTGGCCGTGAGGGCTAACTGGATCCATAGCTAGGGTCTTAACGGACATCCACGAAAAATTTTAACGAAAATTATATAGAAATTCCTAAATACCAAAAAGTCCATAAACTATAGCACACGAAAATCGGCAAATTTGGGGGTTTTCATACTCTGGGGCACATTTGACCATTATAATGGGACGTTTTGGCCGTAAGGGCTAACTGGCTCCATAGCTTAGGTCTTAAGGGTCGTCCACGAAAAATTTTGGCAAAAATTATGTTGAAATTCCAGATCACCAAAAAGCACATGGACTATAGCACACGAAAATCAGCAAAATTAGGGAATTTCCTGCTTTGGGCACATTTGACCTTTAAAACGGGACATTTTGGCCGTGAGGGCTAACTGGCTAAATAGCTAAGGTGTTAACGGTCGTCCACGAAAAACTTTGGCAAAAATTATGTCGAAATTCCAGATCACCAAAAAGCACATGGACTATAGCACACGAAAATCGGCAAAATTGGGGGTTTTCCTGATCTTTCCACATTTTTACCTTTAAAATAGGAAGTTTTGTCCGTAAGGGCTAATTGGCTCCATAGCTAAGGTCTTAAAGGACGTCCACAAAAACATTTTGCAAAAATGAGGTCGGAATTCTAGATCACCAAAAATTCCATGGACTATAGCACACGATAATCGGCAAAATGGGGGGTTTACCTAATCCGGGGAACATTTGACCTTCA